>CM050199.1:32946105-32948605 GCA_027475355.1 Coilia nasus
GGGTACATTCGTCGGCTTCGTAATGATATGTTTTATGTTTCATTTCCAGTGTTCCATGTTAAACTGAATACATAAAATTCAACCATGTTCTGACAACATGATTAACCTGTCACAGCAAAGAATGACAGTAAAAGAGAGAAAGTGAGACAGAGAGAGAGTAAAGAGAGTTTTTGAAAGAAAAAAAGTAAGTGAGAGTGAGAGACAAGGACAGAGAAATGCAGGGAGGGAGAGAGAGGGAGAGAGAGAGAGAGAGTAGGGAGAGTTTTTGAAAGAAAAAGAAAGTAAGTGAGAGTAAGAAGCAAGGAGAGAGAGAGAGAAAGATGATGATGAGAGAGACACAGAGGTAGAGGAAGGGGGGGTGGGAGAGAAAGAGAGAGAAAGATGGTGGTGGGGGGAATATCTGTATCGGCATTTCGGTAACCTATTTTGTGGCATTTCTGTAACTAACTAGAGAGGGAGAGAGAGGGAGAGAGAGGGAGAGAGAGAGAGAGAGAGAGAGAGAGAGAGAGAGAGAGAGAGAGAGAGAGAGAGAGAGAGAGAGAGAGAGGGAGAGAGAGAGAGAGTGAGAGAGAGAGAGAGAGAGAGAGAGAGAGAGAGAGAGAGAGAGAGAGAGAGGCTATGTGACGGAATAGTGTAGTCTCTGTTGTGATGTGTAAATCTCTGTGCACTCTGCAGGTTGCCATCATTGCAGGAAACTTTGACCTGGCAGAGATCATAAAGGTTCACAAGCTCTCAGATGTTGGTGAGTCTACGCGTTTCATCCGACTTCCTGTCACACACCACAATGTGACTAATGACAGCGATGACTGTATTAATATCGGCTCTATCTCTCTACTGCCTCTCTCTATCGCTCTCTCTCTCTTGCCCTCTCTCTCTATCTGTATCTCTCTCTCTCTTTCTCTCTCTCTGTCTCTCTTTATCTCTCTCTATCTCTCTCTCTCTCTCTCTGTCTCTCTTTATCTCTCTCTATTTCTCTCTCTGTCTCTTGCTGTCTTTCTCTTTCTCTCTCTCTGTATCTCTCTTGCTCTCTCTCTGTCTCTCTCTCTTTCTCTGTCTCTGTCTCTCTCTCTCTTTCTCTGTCTCTGTCTCTGTCTCTGCCTCTGTCTCTGTCTCTCTCTCTATCTATCTCTCTCTATCGCTCTCTCTTTCTCTCTGTCTTTCCCTATCTCTTGTGCTTTCTCCCTCTCTTGCTCTCTCTCTCTGTCCCACTTCAACTCCTCCTCCTCTCATCCTCTTTCTGTCCATCACAATTACACTCCTCTGTCATCTCTCATCTTTTCCCTCTCTCCTTCTATCAATCTCTGTCTCTGTCTCTGTTTATATCTTTCTCTCTCTCTCTTTCTCTCTGTCTCTGGTTCTTTTTTTTCTATCTTTCTCGCTGACCCCATCTCTTTCTCAATCCTTCCTCTCATTCTCTCTCTGTCTCTTTGTCTTTCTCTCTCTCTCTCTCTCTCTCTCTCTCTCTCTATCTCTCTCTCTCCATCTCTCTCTCTCTTTTTTACGTCTCTTTTTCAGTCCTTCCTCCCATCTGTTCATCACTCTTTCAATGTTTCTCTCTCTCTCTCTCTCACTAGTTTTATTCCTCCATCACCTCATCACTCTTTCAGTGTTTCTCTCCTTCCTCCTCCTTTTGTTTCTCTCTCTCTCTCTCTCTCTCTCTCTCTCTCTCTCTCTCCCTCACTCACTAGTTTTACTCCTCCATCGCTTCATCACTCTTTCAGTGTTTCTCTCCTTCCTCCTCCTTTTGTTTCTCTCCCTCTCTCTATCTCTCTCTCTCTTTCTCTCCCTCTCTCTCTTTTTCTCTCCCTCTCTCTATCTCTCTCTCTCTCTCTCTTTCTCTCCCTCTCTCTATCTCTCTCTCTCTCTTTCTCTCCCTCTCTCTATCTCTCCCTCTCTCTATCTCTCTCTCTTTGTCTCTCTCTCTTTCTTTCCCTCTCTCTCTCTCTCTCTCACTCTCTCTCTCTTTCTCTCTATCTCTCTCAAACAAAATTCTGGGCCTAGGCTCAGTGTATGCTCTGGATGGGTTTAAGTGGATGGTAAAGACTCAAGCATGAAGGTTGCATTTGCCTATTACAAGTTAGTTAACGATGTTCTGACTTTTCCAAGCATGTGGTGTGTGGGGGGGATTGCTGTGCGACATTGGAGATGACGGGGAGTAGATTTTGAGAATATAAGGGCTGGTGGGGGTTTCAGGTTTATTGCTGCTGTCTTGATTTGGGAAACGGGTGGTCTATGTTTTGCTGCTTGTATCCTTGAAAATGGCTGTTTTATTGATGTATGATTGGTAGACAGTGCTCTAATAAAGCAGTTTTAAATCTCTCTCTCTATCGTGCTCTCTCTCTCTCTCTCTTTCTCTCTCTCTCTGTCTTGCTCTCGCTCTGGATCTCTCTCTCTCTAATACAAAATGCTGGACAGTGCTAGACAATGCTCTAATAAAGCAATTTTGAATATCTCTCTCTCTCTCTCTCTGTCTCTCTCTTTCGCGTCTCTCTATCCATCC
>CM050199.1:32951105-32958605 GCA_027475355.1 Coilia nasus
TGTGTGTGACCCCCTGTGTGTGCCTCTCAGTGATGAGCATTGGAGAGGGAGGTTTCTGGGAGGGGTCTGTTAAAGGAAGGACCGGCTGGTTTCCTGCACACTGTGTGGAGGAAGTTCAGATGAGACAGTACGACCCACGGCTGGGTAAGAATGCACACACACACACACACACAAACAGACATACACACATTCTCACACTCACACCCCCCACACACACACACACCCACATACATGCACACACAGAGACACACACACACACACACGTACTCTACATGTGCACACGTACAGACACACACACACACACACACATGAAAGGCACACATTATAACAACACCCTCTCATGTACTCAAACTGACATGAACACACACACAAACACACACAAACACACACAGACACACACACACAAAGACAATGTGTGTATGAATAATTTGAATAAATTATCATGAAAATGGCGAGGGTAATGGGGAAAGTGGCACTGTGATCTCATGCTCTTTATTTTGGCTCGCTGGGGGCAGAAACGCGTGAGGATCGCACCAAGAGGCTGTTTAGACACTACACAGTGGGCTCCTATGACAACTACACCTCCTACAGGTATCTCTCTCTCTCTCTCTCTCTCTCTCTCTCTCTTTCGCTCTCTCTCTCTATCGCTCTCTCTCTCTATCTCTCTGTTAGTCATCTGGGAACACAAGGTCATATATGCGAGATCTTTTTCTATGACATATTTTAGGGTGCAGCTTTTTAGCCTTTTAGCCTTTTAGCAGCTTTTTTGCATCTTTGAGCCATGTTACCATTCAATAGGGAGATTTTAAACATCAACATTTTCTTTGCCTCTCTCTCTCTCTCTCTCTCTCTCTCTTTAAAAGGCCTTTGAGAAAATCAGAAAGTCATATAGAATACTGTAAGATAATGAACATGTCACACCTATAAGATGATGACCTCTGACACCTAAATCTGACCTTTGACCTTTCTTCCCACCCTTGACCCCTGGCTGTGGCTGTGGTCAGTGACTATGTCATCGAGGAGAAGAGTGCCACCCTGCAGAAGAGGGACAGTGAGGGTTTCGGGTTCGTCCTGCGTGGAGCAAAAGGTTCTGAGCAGATTTGTATTGCTCATACATTGCATACATTCAAAACATAAACACATACAGACTTACAACCACACACAAAAAAATAACAAACATGAGGAAAGTAGGGATGTCATCATTGTGAAGACTAAATGGCTGATTGTTAAAAACTGATTGTTGTTTTTGTGTGTGTGTGCATGTGTGTGTGTGTGTGTGTTTGTTTGTGTGTGTGCGTGTGTGTGTGTGTGTGTGTGTGTGTCTGTTTGTGTGTGTGCGTGTGTGTGTGTGTGTGTGTGTGTGTGTGCATGTGTGTGTGTGTGTGTGTGTCTGTTTGTGTGTGTGCGTGTGTGTGTGTGTGTGTGTGTGTGTGTCTGTTTGTGTGTGTGCGTGTGTGTGTGCGTGTGTGTGTGCATGTGTGTGTGTGTGTGTGTGTGTTTCCAGCTGAGACCCCGATCGAGGAGTTCACCCCCACGCCGGCGTTTCCCGCCCTCCAGTACCTGGAGTCGGTGGACCTGGAGGGTGTGGCCTGGAGGGCAGGGCTTAGGACAGGGGACTTCCTGATTGAGGTGAGGAGGATCTACCTGTGTGGGTATGTCTGTGAAGATCCTCATTCATCCAGTTCATGGTAGTCAAAAGTCTTTTGCAAAACGGCTTTGCGGAGATAAGGAACGGATGTTTGCATCCGTGTAGTTGTGGTATAGTTCTACGGTGTGCTTTTTCTAACATGCAGACAGAAGGTAATAAATGAATGTGAAACTGAAGCATTACATAGGAATGAATGGTAAATGGGAGTGTTACATAGAAATGAATGAGAGACGGGAGCGTTACATACGAATTAATGGGAAATGGGAGTGTTACATAGAAATGAATGAGAGACGGGAGCATTACATACGAATGAATGGGAAACAGGGAGTTACATAAGAATGAATTGAAAATTGTACAGTTGCATAGAAATGAATGGGAAACAGGAGCGTTACATAGGAATGAATGGGAAATAGGAGTGTTACATAGGAATGAATGGGAGATGGGAGCATCACATAGGAATGAATGGGAAACGGGAGTTAGCCTGGCCTAAGGATGATGAGATAGAGTTTAATGGGAGCAATGAAACACACACACACATGCAATAGTTCCAAATACCTGTAGTAAATGGCAAAATAATATTTTGAACTCCTGTTTATCAGTTATGTGTTAATGCTGTTGTTGTTTGTCTCTGTAAGCAAGCAAGCTTCCTTTTTAAATGCGTTTGTGTTGTCTAAGAAACAGAGGATGTCTTTCCTCTGAAAAGCTTCACATCATTTTTAAAGTGTGCCACAGGAGTTATGTTAATGGAGTTTGCTGAGAACACCGAGCATCCTTACATACCCTTCTTGTCTTACAGTGCATCTGCTCTCTATACTCTGCAATCTCAATTGTAGAAATGCAAATTGCACACTACAAACACACACACACACACACACACACAGAAACACACACACACACACACACACACACACACATACACACATACACACACACACACACACACACACACACACACACACACACTCACAGAAGATTTTGTGGCTATTGTGTCATTTATAAACTCCTTGTCTTTCTGTGCCCTCTATACACACACTATTTTTACTCGGTGCACTTGATGATGTCTGTTGCACCAAAACCTCTACATGCCCAGCTGTGGGTCCATCCATCTTGTTGTCTATTTTTAAAATGACCTCCCCCCTCCTCTTCAAGGTGAAGCCACTGCAGTCACATTCATTCAATCGAACAAAAAAGGGTACCAAACTTCAAGTGATGACTTCACAGTCTCTGAAGCCAAATGTGCAACCTACTGCATGGTTACATGAGTATGTCTAACATAGAGATCCTTAAAGTGGGGTTTGTCACCCAAGAGGGTGTTTAGAGTGGCTGCAGGGGGTTCCCCAAAGTTGTTCAGTAGTAACCCTCCCCCAAAACTGTGTAAAAGAGATGGCAAAACAAATGTTTCAGAAATATTTGAATCTGCAAATTATTATCATTTTATAGCTTTGCATTCCATACCATGTTTTTTCAACACAGACCAGTTTTCATAAGCACCACAGTGCTGTCGCCTTCAGTATGTAATATGGAGTCCTTTTGTGGTGTCTCCATCAGCCAAAGGGTCCTGGGCTTGACAACGTTGAAGACCTCTGGTCTAATGTATAGACCCTTTTATTAGTAAAAAACAAAAACAATGCCTGAATGTTCTATTTCATTCCCAAACTTCACATCGTTGCTATCATGCTAATAATGAAACTCTTTTGAAACAGATTATAAAACATATATCTGTGTCATTCCCCCTCTCTCCCTCTCATCTTGTCCTATACTTATTTGTATTAAATACAAGTTAATACTTCTTATTGGTATGTTTATATACAGTGTTTATCATAACACTATGGGACTATGGAGCACTACAATTTCAAATCCTGTGTATGTTATCTGCACATATAGTTTTGACCATAAAAACTTTGTCTCTGTCTCTGTCTCTGTGTCTTCCCCCAGGTGAATGGCGTGAGCGTGGTGAAGGTGGGACACAGACAGGTGGTGTCTCTGATCAGGCAGGGAGGCAGCAGGCTTGTCATGAAGGTGGTGTCCGTGTCCCGCAAGCCAGATACCGGAGACGTAGTCCGCAAGAAAGGTAACGCACGTCTGTGTCTCTTACTCATATGTAGTTACACACAGAACCAGTTATGTGTCTTTATTTGTGTTTGCTGTGTGTGTGTTTGCTGTGTGTGTGTGTGTATGTGTGTGTGTGTGTGTGCGTGCGTGTTTGTGTGTGTCTGTGTGTTTGTGTGTCTGTGTGTGTCTGTGTGTCTGTGCAAGGCAGGCAATGATAATGTGGTCACATGCAGGCTAGACGTTCTGTATGTGTGCTTATAATTGTGAGGGTGTGAGTGTACGTATGTGTGGTTCTTTATTTGCGTGTGCAATAAACTAAACAGCGATGCGCAGCCTATGATTATATCATTATCATGCCAATATGACTCTATAATACTAAGCAGGCAATCTCTTTGAGAGAGCTCCTGTGGCAGAATTGTACCTAGCCAATCAGCGAACAGAGAGAGTGTCCGTGACTTTGTGAGTCCGTGACTACGTTTGAATTGTATTGCGTAGGCAGGCTAATTGCATATGTCACAACCAGACATTAGCGATTGGGTAAAGGCAGAGCCACTTGTCTTAAACTTCAGCAGAGTCCACAACTCCACGAAGAAATCGATTCTCAATACAGCACTGCCAGACCCTCTGTACAAAATTAAATGAAGTACGAGGGGGTTAGTTTACCAGGCTACCTAATAGTAGGGAGACAAGCTCTTTGAGAGAACTCCTGTGGCTTAAAGCCAGAGCTTACCATACCTAAAGGAGACCTAGCACTGACACTCTTTCACTGAAAACTTGAAATTAAATAATAATAGTAATAATCTTAACTTGTATAGCACAATTCATACAAGATGCAGCTTAAAGTGCTTCAACAGTTTGACAAGGAACACAAAACAAAATTTCTTGCAATCCAGTGGAGCCAGAATGGAAAAACACAAGAGAACATTTCTTGTTGTCCAATGGCGCTGGGATGAAAAAGTCTGTTTAGGCACCGCCAAGTTGCTAGTGTCCCCAGAGAGCAACATGGGCAAATGTACTGTAAATGTACTGTTATATAACTCCAAATAAGATTTGGTTGTACAACCTTACATTCTGGGGTAGCAAAGAGTGTGTAGTTCAGGTCAACCACCACCAACAGCTCCCACCGACAGCAGTTTCTACTGTGTTTTGCGAGTAATGTTCATAATGCTCAAAACCGTGACAGGCTTCTGTTTTCGTTTCGTGCTAAATTTGTTTCCTCCCAGAGCCCTGGCTTGACTGGCGCACAAGACTGCTACTCCATCACCCCTGGGCTTGTATTCAGCTTTTATTCATTAAAATCTATTGTTAAAGCAAGCTTTTCATTTATATACCACACTACAAAACAACAGGAGTTGCCCCAAAGTGCTATAAAAAGTGAGGCAGACAAAGAGACCATCTTACAAAAATATGTGACATACGCAAAGAATTAAACGAGAGGGACATTAACATAGATAAATACATAAAAGGTAAAGATGATAAAATGAGAAGTAGTACTTCCTTTTAACAGGCAATGAAGATTGAAATTATTCACTTTACTTCACCATGTGATTAGATTAGATTAGATTAAATTAGATTAAACTTTATTGTCATTACACATGTATACATACAGTGGAATGAAATGTGGTTTAAAGAATCCTAACAATCCTAGGCTGAGAGACAGCCAAACAGCCAGCAACACAGCCAGCAGTCCCCACCCACCTCTCAGCTTGGAATTGCTGTTGTAATACGAAATGGACTGTATTCATTTGGTGTCTGGTCTTTTTGTGTTCATGGTAATAAATCCCACTGGTTGGTTAATTTTTAAAGTAACACATTAACACATCAACTGCGGTCGACTGAATTCATTGTTACATCATCAAATGGAATATTCACTTAGCAAAATTCTAATTGCGTCTGTGATTGTACTCCAGAGGGTGAGTGTGAAGATGGCCATGTGCATCTAACTGATTAACACCCCCACCCCCACTCCACTCCCACCCCCTTCACAGCTCCCCCTCCCCCCAAGAGAGACCCCAGCACCAGCCTGACTCTACGCTCCAAGAGCATGACTGCCGAACTGGAGGAGCTGGGTAAGATACACACACACACCACACACACACACGTGCACACAATCCTTCACACACACCACACAGACATGTACACACACACACACACACACACACACACGCACACACACTCTCACAAAGACACACACACACACAAACACACACCACACATGTGCACACAATCCTTCACACACACCACACACACACTCTCTCTCTCTCACAAACGCACACACACACATACATATTGTGAGCTTGACCCTGGACTCCAAGAGAAGAGCATAAAGTAGGGGGCTGTGTGTGAGAAGAGAGAGGAGGCCTGTGTTTGTGTGGCTGATGACACCATAGACATGCTATACATATATGTATAGGATGTCTATGGATGACACATCCCCTCTGTCCCGCTGTCACATCACGCCCACAGAGCCCGCCCACACACTCCCACACACGCTCATCTGCCCACACACACATACACGTGCGCGCACACATACAAACAAGCACACACACACACAGAAGCACTCGCACACAGACACATCTTGTGCCCACACATATACGCCCACACACATACATATTTTCTCCCAGAAAACGTGGTCAGACTCTCACTCAGCCATGCAAATTCACACATTCCTTACACAAGCAGTTTTTCCCTCTTTGGCTCACAGGCCAACTACAGTACACATGCGCATACATTCACTCACCCAGAACCTCACTCACACATGCACACACTCACTGACACATAAACACACGCTTGTACACTCGAACACACTCATTGACACAAAAAACATATTCACATTCACATTCACATTCACACACACACTGCCAAACACATGTAGCTATGAGCATTTTTAGAGAGACTTGTTCCTGGTTCTCACCCACAAGCATCCATGCGGAGGCGAAGAGGGGGTGAGTGCTAATGACATCATCATCACGAGACGGATGACATCATTTGTATCATACCATCCCAGTCTCTGGACTGCCTAGTGGGTCTGAACATGCAGTGTGGATTGGGCATTGTTGGTTTGTTCTTAGTGAATGACTATACAGTACTTATGGTAAAACAAAACCTTGTGTGGTACTGAATGTTTGTGTACTCGTGTTGTGAAGTGGTTTCCATTTTTTATGTGTGTGAAGATCAGTGTGTATCAGTGTGGTCCATCTATTTTTGTGCAACAGCGTCAAGCATTTTGTGTGTATATATCTGTGTTTGCGGTAATAGTGCAATTCGTGTTGGGCTTTGTTTTAAAGTGAATGTCATTGTTGTATATTTTTGTTTTAATGCAGTTTTTTTAAGTCTGTTACTTTAGACATGAGTTTTTATTTTGTGAATGATAACTTTGCATTGAACACCAGGTATGGAGCACGCCACGATCGTTTGTACAGAGTATGTGATGAGAGTTCAAAGTTCACAGTCCTCCATGCTTTAGGAATCTTTTTTTTTTGGTTTGTTTGCGTGAGCATGTTCAACACTGGCTGTGATGTGATGTTTGTGTTTGTATGTTTGTGTGGATCTACACGAGTGCTTCAGTATGCCCACAGATGCTCCATCTGTGCTATGCATAATCAGGTTTATTATACTGAACATACAAGTAGAAATATAATATTTACAGGTTCATAAGCATTTGGACGGCTGCCTGATGACATGAGCATGTCTTAGTACTGTGTGTGTGTGTGCGTGCGTGTGTGCGTGCGTGCATGTGTGTGTGCGCGCGCGTGTGTGTGTGTCTGTGTGTGTGTGTCCCAAGTGTTTAGTAAATGTGT
>CM050199.1:32961105-32996105 GCA_027475355.1 Coilia nasus
GTAATAAGTGTTGTAAATCTTGATGCTGTAATAAATGTAATATTCGGAGTAATAAGTGTTGTAAATCTCGATGCTGTATTAAGTGTAATATTCGGAGTAATAAGTGTTGTAAATCTCGATGCTGTGACATGCGTGTTACATGCAGAGATGTAATATTAAGTGTAATATTTGGAGTAATAAGTGTTGTAAATCTCGATGCTGTAATAAGTGTCATATCCAGAGTAATAAGTGTTGTAAATCTCAATGCTGTAATAAATGTAATATTTGGAGTAATAAGTGTTGTAAATCTCGATGCTGTGACATGCGTGTTACATGCAGAGATGTAATATTAAGTATAACATTCGGAGTAATAAGTGTTGTAAATCTCGATGCTGTGACATGCGTGTTACATGCAGAGATGTTTCACACAGGGGCTCCTGAGGATGACAGGATCTCCGCTCTGATTGGAGAGCACCGGTTTCCAAGGAGCTCCTCCATGACAGACAGCTTCCAGAGCATCCCGCCCCCTCCTCAGACCGCACCCCCTCCTCCTCCGACTTCTTCCTACTACATGGACTCGGGCCCGCCCCCGGCCTTCCTTCCCCCACCCCCGCCGTCCCGGGCGGCCAACCAGACGCGCTCGAGCTTCCGACCGGGGGCGGAGCCTAAGCTGCATGGGCCCGTGACGACAGAGAGGCAGAGAAAGGCGCGCTCCATGATCATCCTGCAGGACACCACCCACCTGCCCGTAGAGCCTACCTCCATCGCCCGGCCCGCCACGCCCACCTCCGGGCACACCCCGCAGCAGGAGAGGGGACGGAGGAGGACGCCCGCCGTGGAGAACCCCTACGCCAACGTGGGCCGCCTCAGCACCCTCTACACGCCCGCCAAGCCCCAGCGCAGGAAGAGCCCGCTGGTCAAGCAGGGGCAGGTGGAGGAGGGGGGCGCAGTGACAGGAAGCCAGGTGCGTACAGTGATCCCCCTTTCACAGTCCCACTATATCACAGATTTGCATTAATACAGCTCTGAAAAAAATAAGAAAATTACAGACCACTGCAAATTTTCCTAAAAATACAGCATGTCTACATGTATGACAGCCATTCCTTTCCAGTGTCAGTTGAATTTGGAATTTGGGAGAAATGTTGTCCGTAGTTTACAGAATAAAACTAAAATGTTCACTTTACTCACACATATACCTATAAATAGGTAAATCAGAGAAAGTGATAATTTTACATTGGTCTCTTATTTTTTTTCCAGAGCTCTATATGCATGCTAAGTCACTATGCAGGCATGCTAGCATTTTTAAAGGAGCTTTGTGCCAATAGCGAACAACACAGCAGTCCGGCAAATCTTAGCACAATGTCACAGCAAGACGTTGTCCAGGTTGTGGGCTGCTCTGTTGTTGGCTACCTTGTACAGTGACTTCTGGCAACTTCTGTGTTAAGAAACGGACAGATTGACACTTAAGGCATGAAAGGCACTTATCTGATCTTGATGTTTCTGATCAGCAACACTGCTCATTGTTTTAGCAGTGGTGGTGCACCCCTGCTGATTGCATATAGGGGAAACATTGCATTCTCAATGACAGTATACAGGGATTTCCCGCTATACAGTATCACGGTTCACTTTTAGCGGTCCCGCTATACCGTGGACTTTTTTTCTTAATTTTTGCATGCTATGTCAGCATCTTTAAAGGAGCGCTGTGTATGATTTTTAGGTTAACTGAAAGTCGCTTTCGCTTAACCTAAAAACGTAAAGCGTCAAGGTTGTTGGCTGCTCTGTTGTTGGCTACCGTTGGCTAAATTATTAAGTATTACGACACTGGATGGACCATAGCTAGTTATCAGAGCATGTGAGCGGAGCACGGAGCGAGCGGGAAGCGAAGCGTGCGAAATATAGTCGGAGCGCGGAGCGGATTTTAATCCAAAGGCCCGAGCGGTGGTTCTGTTTCGCTCCAGTTCCGCTCCGATACCGCTCTCATCACGAGTCTGGGGCGTGTCTACACAGACTCACGTGAGCCTTCAAAGGTTAGCCTACAGAGATCGTTGAGAGATGGAGTTTGGTTCAAAACGTGGATGTTCACACTTGTGTTGGTTTCAAATAAATACATTCTATTTTTTGTTGATGCTGCGGTTGCTGGGACTTCTTTATATTATAGGATAGGCTACATTTCCTCAAAATACATGTCTGACATGTCACATTTTGTAATTTTTTGCCTATTAATATTATGATAATTAAGGAGTACATTCGTGCTGTTCCACGTGTTTCATTAAAATAGTAACGTATTTTTTTTTTTTTAAATATGCTGTTCAGCCAAATATGACAGCTTACGCTCAAAGTAAATAAAAAATACTATGACAGGGTCAATTAAGAGGATACACATGTGAGTTGTTGATCACACAATGAAATTATTTGTATCTGTTACATGATTTTTGGAAAAGAAGTTTAAAGGGTTTCAATCAACAGGCTAACAAAGACGCTGTGCGTTAGTTCAGGCCACATCGGGCAGCGTGTCCCAGATGCAATTCGGTGGAAAATGTTAGCCATTGCTCCCTCATTTCAGCGAGCGTGGAGCGATTTCACCGGAGCGGAATGAAATTTTAGGTGAGTGGAGAGCGGTCTTAGAGCGGAGCTGTCTGGTTCAATTTTGAGCGATGGAGCGAGGGAGCGAACACTCGCGTGAGTGAGGAGCTGAAATTCTGGCCGCTCAGCTCCGCTCACATGATCTGCTAGTTATTTAGCATGCTACCTGGATTACATATCTCAGCAGATATTCATAGTCATAATTTCTGACTACACTTACTTCTACTCATGTTTGCAGGTCAGTTGGGAATATTTTTACCCAAAAATTGTACACATCACACCTTTAAATGCCTTTCTCGTTGTTTTTCAGGAGAGAATTGTGATCCGGGAGCCATCGCCGGTCGGAACGTCACGGATCCCACACAGCAGCCGAGCGGAGCAGTTTCAGCAGCAGGTGCTGTCGGAGCGGGCGCGCATCACTCCGCCTGGGGCGCGACGTAGGCCCAGCGTCTTCCTGTCGGTGGAAGGGGGCGCCACCGAGCCGCAGACCGCCCCGCTGCTCTCCCAGTCGCACTCTATGGACGAGCTGGCCGAGCTCCCTCCGCCCGCCCCCATGCTTTCGCCCGGACCCCCGCCCGGAGGCTCCACCTTCATCCACCCGCTCACGGGCCGGCCCCTTGACCCTGCCTCCCCGCTGGCGTTGGCCCTCGCTGCACGAGAGCGAGCGCTGAGCGGTCGGACGACGCCCACCACGCCGTCCGCGTCCCCGACGCCCAGCCAGGGCCGAGACAGAGAGAGGCCCGAGACAGAAGGCGGGGCTACCACGCCGACAGCTGTGGAGGCCACGCCCCCTTCGTCATGGAGGGAGGAGCCTATTAGCATCACGGAAACCCCTCCCAGCGAGATCATCATCAGTAGCAGCAGCCCCGTGTCGGGGAGGAGTCCCGAGGAGACGCCCGCCCCCTCGAGCCTGACGGACACCGAGCACAGCCCAACCACGATCCGCGTTTCCTCCCCGGCCCCGCCTCTAGCCATCCTGTCGGGGCGGAGCCTGACCATGAGCTCGGAGGAGGAGGCGGAGCCGTACACAGTGACCCTCCCGCCGGCCCTGCTGTCGTCCAGCGACGAGGAGACTCGCGAGGAGCTGCGCAAGATCGGCCTGGTCCCCCCGCCGGAGCCCTTCGCCAACGGGCTGCTGATCAAAGAGGCCGCCATCAAAGCCCCGTCATCGCTAGCGCTGGCCGCCACCATCGCCAGCCCTCGTCCCGTGGCCACCGCTGTCACGTCATCGTCATCCACGCCCGCCTCCACTGCCTCCGCTTCCTCCTCCTCCTCCTCCCCCGCCGCCGCGGCCGCCGTCTCGGTGGGCAAGTGCGACTCGGCCGCGGACTCGGGCGTGGAGGACCCGCACCTGGAGACCACCAGCACTGTGTCCACGGTGTCCAGCATGTCCACGCTGTCGTCCGAGAGCGCCGACTCGGCGCACGCCAAGCCCAAGTGCATGGCGGGGAGGGGCCGCCCGGCCGCGCTGCTGCGGGACCCGCTGCTCAAGCAGTCGTCCGACAGCGAGCTGCTGCCGCAGGTGCAGGGGGGCACGGGGGCCCCCGGCCGGCCCCGCTACCTCTTCCAGCGCCGCTCCAAGCTCTGGGGGGAGGTGGAGCCACGGAGCAGCGCTCTGGCCTCCTCCTCCACGGGGCAGCTGCCGACGCAGGAGGCGGGAGTAGGAGTAGGAGGAGGAGGAGGAGTGGGAGGAGGCGCGGGGGCCAACGAGGGCCGGCCGGCGGCCATGGGCGCCGAGCTCCTCAGCAAGGACACCCACTCGCTCGGGGAGGAGCCTATCGTGGGGGCCGCTCTCGACCCCGGACGCAGGTCACCGGTGGGAGGAGCGAGGTCAGTAGAGGAACATCGGCAGCGTAATATCACGCAAATTTCGGCGTAATATTATGCATATTACACGTGACTTTGTTGGGAAACAAGCTGAGTTTTGC
The DNA here is from genome assembly GCA_027475355.1 of Coilia nasus. Lineage (NCBI taxonomy): Eukaryota > Metazoa > Chordata > Actinopteri > Clupeiformes > Engraulidae > Coilia > Coilia nasus. The sequence continues at coordinate 32,965,596 of CM050199.1, forward strand.
AGCTTCCTTAAGCTGATGATAGACAGAGCAACGTTTTGAGCAGTGTTGCTTGGCAACAACATAAAAGGCTCTTAATATTCTGACTGGATGAGAGTGACAAGTTCTGTGCTGATAATTTAAGTTCCCCTGATAAAATGTGTGGCTTGACATCAGTCGGGAAGTGGCCAAACAGCATGTGTTAGTAAAGTTGCCTGGCAATATTGCCCAAAAAGCTGTCTAGTTTATCATCATCTTTAGAGTTAGACAGTTAAGTTTTACCTTCAGTCGATCTCCATATCTGCCAGTAGGATCTCTGGATGGGGCAGTAGCACTTCAGATGTTAGCTTAGCATAAGCCATTAATTCGGATTACACCAGTAGCAAGTCTAGCATGCTACCGGTTTAATTCGATTCAATGATTTATGCTAAGCTAATATCTGAAGTGCTACTGCCAGATCCAGAGATCGGCTGAATGGATTCAAAAGCAGTGGAGTGTTGCTTTAATAGAGGTGGACAAACTGGCTTGAGAAAGTAAAAGTTCTGCCATGTTTTAACACAGGCTATTTCACCAATCAGCTCATCTACCTGGCTGGAGAGGTGTGCTAATTAGGATCAGCTGGTTCAGTGAATTGGAACAAATATGTGGCAGGACGTTCACTTTCTGAGCCCGGGATCTCCATCTGTAATTTTTAACATTGCTGAGTGAAAGCATCGATCTAACACCTGTGGGGGGATTCCAGAAAGAAGGGTTATGTCCGAAATATTAACTCGTTCACCATATAGTGACTATATACACTATATGCATTGTTTTGATCCATACATAGTGCACTATATAATAAAGGAGTGAACACTTCTGATTAAGCCAAAGTTTAGTCACTTACCTGGGTATGTTCACTCAGAGCAAGTCGTAAATCTACTAATAGAAGAGCTCTATGGCTTTTTCTTGTTATGAGAATTAAGCCACACGACAGTTCTATTAGAGGTTTACTCTGAGGTACCTCAGCTTGGTGAGTTACTAAACCACCTACTTGGACTACCCCCATGCAGAGTGCACATAACTCCAACATATAAATATGTTGTATGACATTCACAGATTTAGCATAGCTGCTGTTAAACACGCCTGCCATTAAATTCACAGCATCGTTTAAGAAGCACACTCCTGTTCATAACACACAGGCTTCGATCTACATGGCACCACCTTGACTACACACACACACACTCTCACATACACATAGAAACAAACACTCATACGTCCACACAGAGGTCCACACACACAAACAAACACACTCACACTCACACACACACACACACACACACACACACACACACACACACACACACACACACACACACACACACACACACAGAATAACAAACACTCATGTCCGCACACACAACACACACACAACACACACACATACACACACACAGACACACACACACACACACACACACACACACACACACACACACACACACACACACACACACACACACAGAATAACAAACACTCATGTCCGCACACACAACACACACACAACACACACACACACACACACACATACACACACACAGACACACACACACACACACACACACACACACACACACACACACACACACACACACACACACACACAGGTCTGCAAATGCACAGCCACTCACATACACAGAGACACACACACACACATGCAAGGCTAACAGACCTTTATTGAACTGTTCCTGAGTAGGCTGCCCCTCACCTGGTTAACGCCTGCTTCTCTTTGTGCCTCTCTGTGTTCCTGCAGATGTGAGGAGGATGGCGGAGAGAGTAAATCGTAGGTTTTTAGCTCTGTGGGTAAAATTCAGGTCTTTTGTCCTGCTTAGATCTATAACCACTAAAAAACAGACAAATAACCATTCAGCTCCTCCTCCTGAGCATGAGTGAATTTAACTAAAACCCAGTAGGTATTAACATATTCCTTCCCTAACTAAGACTACTACATTAAATTAACAATAATTAACAATAATAAACAACTCTCCTTAACGTCTGCATGAAAAAATAGGCCAGTGTCTCATTCACAAAACCACAATTCTTAGTAATGCCTCACTTACAAACACCAACAATTGCAGCATTCAGCTGATTACTTTTTAAACAAAAATGCATTTCCATCTGCCTTAAAAGAATCAATTATGTTTGCGCATATGTGTTAATGCTGTTGTTGTTTGTCTCTGTAAGCAGGGAAGCTTGCTTTTTGGTGTGTTTGTGTCATCTAAGATAATGGAGGATGGTTTTCCTCTGAAAAGCTTTACATCATTTTTAATGTGCCACAGGAGTTATGTTAATGGAGTTTGCTGAGAACACAGAGCATCCTTACATACCCTCCTCATCTTACATCTTCTCTTCATACTATGCTAACCAAGTCCTCTGCAATCTCAGTCAGTTGTAGAAATGCAGATTATACAGTACAAATACACACACGCATGCACGCACATACACTCGCACACACACACACACACACACACACACACACACACACACACACACACACACACACACACACACACACGCACACACACACACACACACACAAACACACACACACACACACACATGCAAGAGATACCCTAAAAAATGTCAGTCTTATTTTAGAAATAATTAGAACTTTAAAGTTAGTTTTACAGCCATTTTGCCAGTACAAGCCTTCTTCCCCATACTATCTTCATCTCAGTTTTCCCCTTATGCCTGTCATGCTCACAGCAAGTTACAGTAATGGAGCTGCCCAAGTAGCTCGGGCAACCTTTGGTAGCACTACAAAACCCCAGGGTAAACACAGGCATGTGTTGTACCCAGTTGCATTTGCAGCTGTGTATCTTGCTGTAAGCATGTAACAACCTTTACAGTTTCTTGCAAAAGTTCTTGTCTGCACTACACTTGTGTATCAATTTGTTGTGGCTGCATTACAACTATGTGTGAAAATGCATTATTCTCTGATAACTGGCCACTATGTAGTCCATCATCATTTATGTCTGTTCCGGCCAGGGTACATCTAAATTTCAGTCAATTATTTATTTTGGCCCAGGTATGACCCTGGGGTATAAACTGAACTACAGTAGGTCACAATACACCATATACATATAATACATATAATCTAGATTAGGCTGCTTTCACCCTGGGCATAGTCTGCACTGGGGGTATACCGTAGCCTACAGCCGCAGTACAGTACATGTGAAACAACCTAGCATGTAACTACACCCTTAATCTCAACTCTACCTTTAATCAGTGATTAAATCAGCGTTTGTAAGGAGGGGGAGCCCTTCTTTACTCACAGTGGTCAATATCTCCCTCTATTCTACTACTGTAAATACTGTAGCAGAGGGAGCTCAGCTCCGGCTGGCTGTATTGCTGAGGTGAGGAGGTGGAGCTGAGCTCCGGAGGGCTCTGGAGCTCCGGAGAGCTCTGGGCCAATTTAAACTGGTCACAATCCCCCTTTACAGGCTTACGTTTGGTCTTCCCCTCCCCCCCTTGTCTGCCTCCTCCTCTTCCTCCTCCTCTTCCTCAGGTTGTTCAGCAGTCTGGGCGAGCTGCACACCATCTCCCAGCGTAGCTACGGCACCACCTTCACCATCCGGCCCGGCACGCGCTACCCCGTGACCCGCCGCACCCCCAGCCCCGGCGCCACGCCTGAGCGCGGCAACGAAGCCCTGGGCGCCGTGCGGGCCTTCGGCAGCGGGGCCGGGGGCGGGGGCAGCGGAGGAGGGGGAGGCACCCACCACCCGCACCACCACCACCACCACCACCACCACCACACCATCCTGAAGTCGTCCAGCCTCAGCCTGCCACAGGAGCCCAAGGAGGTGCGCTTCGTCATGCGCAGCGCTAGCGCCCGCGCCCGCAGCCGCTCCCCGTCGCCCTCGCCCTGCGCTTCGCCATGCCCCTCGCCCGTGCTGGGCGGCCCACTCATGGCGCTGCGGCCCTTCCGCCAGCGCCCGCTCTCGCTGTGGAACAAGTACGACGTGGGCGACTGGCTGGAGAGCGTGGGGCTGGGCGAACACCGCCAGCGCTTCCTGGAGCACGAGATCGAGGGCGCCCACCTGCCCGCGCTCACCAAGGACGACCTGGCCGAGCTGGGGGTGACGCGCGTTGGCCATCGTATGAACATCGAACGCGCCCTCAAGCAGCTGCTGGACACTTGATGGCCTCCCTCTCCCTCTCCTCTTCCTCTTCCTCTTCCTCCTCTTCCTCCTCCTCCTCCTTCTTCCTCTCCTCCTCCCTCGCTGGACCAGTGCGCTACCTAACTGATAAGAATCGTCTCTGTAAACGTTTGTAGAATTTACACTGGAGTCTGGCACACAGCTGTTGCACAATCCCCCCCACACCTTTCCCCCGCCTCACTTCCAACAGTCGAAACAGCCACTGACAATCCTTACCACCCCTTCAAATCTCCACACACATACTCCCCCCTTCCACACACATCAAGACATGAAAAAACACCATTTGGGCCGTCATAGAGTATTTATACACTATTTATACATAGACTTTCTACAAGAACAATCCCATTCCCCATAAACCTTCCCATCAGCCATGCAAAAAAGCACATACAGACACTGACACTGAACACCTATATCAAATATAACCATTAGCTCCTAACCCCTCCGCCAGGCTAAAACAAAAGCCTCTGCACACCCTTACTTTACCATTTTTTTCCCTCTGTCATAAAATCAACGTAGTATCAAACCTCTGACTCGTCCAAACTGTTGTGATATCACCTCGTTCCCTTACCAGATGATCCCAGAGTCCAGTTGTGCTGCTGTGGTTTGACAGGAGACTGGGTGTAAGCAGACTGGACCAGGGCTTGCTGAGGTTGACGTCAAGTTATTAAAAAATTAAGTAATGATCAAAATCCATTGGTGAAGGAGATTGCCTTTGGAGAGCTTTCTGCTCTCGACCTTTTTAAGCAACCTTTGAACAGAATCTGCCTCCATCTAGATTTAATAAAATTTAAAGTATTTTCAGCTAACTTTTATATGTATGAATAAAAAAAAACAGGTTATATATTTAAGATGGAACGAATTGTATTGCGTATGAATGCAACTTGAAGTTTAACTTCACAATTTAATCTTATATTGTGTCTTTAAAAAGTTTGTGGTAGAGTTAATTTGGTCAGATTTTCAGCTATTTTACCTTATGAAGCAAAGTCCCTTATCACAATTATTGCTTTGATCTGTGCTTTATCACTAATATGATGTTCCCAATATATTTATTTTATTCTCTTTACAGAGTCATCTAAAAGTGTTGGAGGAAGGCATTTGAGATATAAGTAAATGTGGCAGATGTCTGTAAATACGTATGTTTTTTTTTTCTTTCATTCGTTCTTTTAGACTCAAACAGAAGCAATGAAACATGTATGTTATTATGGTTGTTCTGAGGGCTGTGATGTATACTTACTTCTGTGAATGACTTACAAAGACCAGGTGCTATGTTACAAAGCCATCTGCACACACACACACACACACACACACACACACACACACTTACAAACACACCTGCACATATCCAGTTACATTATTAGTCAGTAATGTGCATGCATACACAAGTGCTTAATCTCATGTCCGTAGTATAAAAAACGCACGTTACCACAGACCACATGCACAGGCAAAACATGAGGATAGCATTAATATCAGAGAGATGAAGGACACATAGATCTTCTCATATTCACATCCCAAAATGTGCACAAGTACCTCACACAAACAAACAGGCCTGCACGTGCAAAGACACAGTCATACATGCGCAAGCTTGCACACACACACACACACACACACACACACACACAAACAAACACAAACACACACACACTCACACTCACACACACTTGGGCTTGAACTGGCCGACAATCTTATTCGTACAGCATGTGAATATGTGTCCGCAGTGTGTGACCGCACTGTTCCGGCAAGTGACAATGGACAGCATCCGCCACATCCATACACAAAGTCAGAGGACATCTCCTTAAATAAAGGATTGGTCCTTTATGGTATTTATTGTTGGACTCAAGATCAAAATGTTGACCAATATCTACTCTAAACGGGGAAAAAAAAACATGTACCAAATATTACAACTGGCGTCACGTGTGTATCTTTGAAAAACTTTCTTCAATTCTCAGGCTGTGTGGAGCGGATACGGTGCTCTAGCGCCCTCTCCTGGACACAACGAGGAAGCTCCCTGTCGTTTTTGTACAGACAGAAGGCCGTTTGGTCCAGCCAAATGGAGCTCGATAGGACCTTGTTGGAGTTCGATGGACATTTGTATTTGTTAACCAATTGTGTTAGTACACTCATTTTTGTGGACAATATATGGAACGAAAACAGGGTTTATCCGATATAGACTTTCAAGTTGGAAATGATAACTGTTTAATATTTTCAACCCTGACAAAATAGAGTTGCTTAATTCTGGTTCAGCTATGTTCTCATCATTACACTAAAAATATGAACTGTCCACATAAAACAAACAAACAAACAAAAACAAATAAAATAAATAAAAAACAAAAATAAAAACAGTAGGCCACACACGTGGGCCAACCACCCAGCACTGTCAAGGCATTACTTGTCTTTAGGCCTGCAATGCCAGTGTGAAACAGCACTGTCTGAGGGCCCTATTCACCTATAGCCTAGTTTAGTTGAATTAGACCACACTTCTACCTGTCCTAAATTTAAGATAATAAGCTTGTGTGTAGATGACATGGGCCGGCCATCCACCGTCTTTTCTTGGCTGTCCCCATAGAACAGCGGTAAAGGTAACAGACCTGTGACCGGAGGAAGCCACACTGAGGGACCCTGAGTGTGGTAGCGTCCCCACACACACACACACACACACATTGAGGTACCCTGAGCATGGTACTGTCCCCACACACACATACACTGAGGTACCCTGAGCATGGTACCGTCCCAACACACACACACACACTGAGGTACCCTGAGCATGGTATGTCCACACAAGCACACACACACACACACAAACATACACACACCACACACACACACACACTGAGGTACCCTTAGCATGGTACGTCCACACACACACACACACACACAAACATACACACGCCACACACACACACTGAGGTACCCTGAGCATGGTACCGTCCCCACACACACACACACACACACACACACACACTAAGGTACCCTGAGTATGGTACCGTCCCCACACACACACACACACACTGAGGTACCCTGAGTATGGTACCATCCCTACACACACACACACACTGATGTGTCCTGAACATGCCACCGTCCCCACACACACACACACAGACTGAAGTACCCTGAGCATGGTACCGTCCCTACACACACACACACACACTGATGTGTCCTGGACATGGTACTGTCCCTACACACACACACACACACTGATGTGTCCTGGACATGGTCCATGTGTCCCCACACACACTGCTCCCCGGGTGCCAGCATCATGGCTGCCCCCTCACATGTGTGATGGGTTAAGTGCAGGTTGCACTCCTGCTGTGTGCTCAGTGTGCTGTGTGCTCTGTGTAATCACAATGACACATGGGAATCACTCTCAGCATTCGGCCCCCTTCTGGCATTTCTGGGGGTGCTACTCGTCATGTGAACGTGGAACAGGGCGTCGTCATTCCGGGTAGCGAGAGGGCAGGGTGTCAATTACCCCGCCATATTTGGGGGTACTAAATTTTAGGGGGGTACTACTACCTTTTACGTTTTACATTACTTACATTAATACGTTGGTACCTCCCAACCCTGCTATTTCTGTTTCTTTGGGAGGTGCTGGGTCCTGATCGGGAGGTACTGTACCCCTAGTCCCCCCTGTAATTAGAACTATGTGAGGAGGTCATGGAGATCCTCCGTGGTAATTCCTCAATCCATCATGGCTGATTGGAGAATTGAAAGGTTTTTGTGGTCAAGAATGGACAGGGTGCTGATGCGTTGTACTGTGTTGTGGTGGTGTTGGACAAGCTCATTTAAATGACATTGATCAACAGAACTATACATTGCAATTGCTAGCCTATTACAAGACTTCTTCAAGTCTTTTATTGTCATTGAACAATTGCCTGTACAACACAATTAGGCATGAGGAACTGAAAGAAGAGCTGAAGTGGATGTGAGAAGTCCTTTGTAATAGAATTTGCTTTTCCTGTTAGGTGCCAGTTATTTTGGCATCCTGCTTGATCATTTTAAATCTGGTTTTATCTGAACATTTGTGCCTACAACATCTAATGGCCCAGGCCTGAGAGGTGGTGAGTGAGTGTTGGTAATGACTGACGTGTGTAGTAGCATTTTTTTCAACATTTTTTCTTGCAGCACAGGACAGGACAAAGTCCAAATGACTCCCAGTGGTACAGTGGTAGAATGTGGTAGAATGACAAGATACCCCGTGCAGTGCACTTGAAATTTCGACCCTGGTAAGACTCTCTCCTGCATCGTTATTCCAGTCAGTTTTTTCGCAGTCTGATACAAACCTATTTCATACGTTTATGCTGGTAATTAGTCTAAAACATGCTAAAACTACATACGACGCGTGGATAACCCTGTAAACTTTAAAAGTTGGGACATCTTGTGATCTTGCGCTTTAAGGTCGTGTTTAGTGTACAGGAAACAGCGGTTATAAGGCGTTGTCTCCCATTGGGAAACAACTGCAGCTGGCAGTAACGAAGGAGCGGAAAGGAGAAATCCGCCATGTCGGAGGAAGAGGAATACGGTTTCAATTTTCCGGAGATGATACGTTGCAAACGGGATGGCGGACAGCTCTCCAAGCAGGATATTCGTGCTCTCGTGCGCGGTGTCAGTTCTGGGAGCATCCAGGAGGGTCAATTAGGTGTGTAGGTGCGACCGCATTTGATCCAGACCAGGTCTTAGAGGTCTGGATGAGATGATTGTGTGACGATGAATGTCAAAGTTTCAAGAAACATTGGAAGAAACAGGGTTTATGTGTAAAATCTTTGTTCTAATACATCTGTCTGAAGTATGTAATATCTGTCCCATGTATCTTATAATCACTATTATTTATTTTATACTTATTTTCTGCACTTCCTTTAATGTGCCTCAGGCCTATCTTTACCATTACTCAATTTGGCCAGTAGATCCATAGTAAATATACATTCTGTTCGAAATGTGTGTTATATTGTTTTGTCTCCTGTATGCATAGATAGATAGATAGATAGATAGATAGATAGATAGATAGATAGATAGATAGATAGATAGATAGATAGATAGATAGATAGATTTACTTTATTGATCCCAAGCTGAGAATTTGAAGTGCACTATTAAGATAGATAGATAGATAGATAGATAGATAGATAGATAGATAGATAGATAGATAGATAGATAGATAGATAGATAGATTTACTTTATTGATCCCAAGCTGAGAAATTGAAGTGCACTATAAACAGACTCTGCCATGGTGGGGCTGAGAGTGTAACACTTCTCATTGGAAACTCCAGGCGCCATGTTGATGGCGATCTGGCAAAAAGGCATGGCTGCAGAGGAGACCGTGGCACTGACTCAGGAGATGATGCATTCAGGCGAAGTTTTGCGATGGCCAAAGGCCTGGGAGGGCCTTGTGGTCGATAAGCACTCTACAGGCGGCGTCGGCGACAAGGTCAGCCTGCCCCTTGCCCCAGCCCTGGCCGCCTGCGGTTGCAAGGTGAGAGACGAGAAACCTGACCTCTGGGTTTGTGACAGTGTAAAACGGCTACAAACCCTTTTGTGTAATATGATGGTAAATATACAATACACTACAATACAAAAGACACAATACTCATCTTCTTTCCACTCTACGCTCTGTTTAGCTTAAACAGACACGTACACATTTAAATTTAGCACCTCTGTCTGTGTGAGGTTTTTTTGTCAGGAAAAGTATAACTATCGCAATGTCCAATAGTCAGATTCCTTTCCTTTATGACTTTCGTTTAAACAGCTACCTCTGACACACATGGCCATTCGTACATGTTCACATATGGCAGAGGGAAGTGGAGAAAGGGTTAAATAATCCTGTTTCTGTAATGAGACTAGAGCAAATTGAACAGAAGTCACAAGTGCCACTATCAGGTGGACAAAGGGCCAGACAGAGAGGCCTTGCAGGCAGGTGTGGCAGAGGGGAGATTACAGTGAAATACCCCACGTGTAGTACAGAACACAGTGAAATACCCCACGTGTAGTACAGAATACAGTCCAATACCCCACGTGTAGTACAGAATACAGTGAAATACCCCACGTGTAGTACAGAACACAGTCCAATACCCCACGTGTAGTACAGAATACAGTGAAATACCCCACGTGTAGTACAGAACACAGTGAAATACCCCACGTGTAGTACAGAATACAGTGAAATACCCCACGTGTAGTACAGAATACAGTCCAATACCCCACGTGTAGTACAGAATACAGTGAAATACCCCACGTGTAGTACAGAATACAGTCCAATACCCCACGTGTAGTACAGAATACAGTGAAATACCCCACGTGTAGTACAGAACACAGTGAAATACCCCACGTGTAGTACAGAATACAGTCCAATACCCCACGTGTAGTACAGAATACAGTGAAATACCCCACGTGTACTGCAGAACACAGTGAAATTCCCCACGTGTAATACAGAATACAGTGAAATACCCCACGTGTAATACAGAATACAGTGAAATACCCCACGTGTAATACAGAACACAGTGAAATACCCCACGTGTAATACAGAATACAGTCCAATACCCCACGTGTAATACAGAACACAGTGAAATACCCCACGTGTAGTACAGAATACAGTGAAATACCCCACGTGTAGTACAGAACACAGTGAAATACCCCACGTGTAGTACAGAATACAGTCCAATACCCCACGTGTACTGCAGAACACAGTGAAATTCCCCACGTGTAATACAGAATACAGTGAAATACCCCACGTGTAATACAGAATACAGTGAAATACCCCACGTGTAATACAGAACACAGTGAAATTCCCCACGTGTAATACAGAATACAGTGAAATTCCCCACGTGTAATACAGAACACAGTGAAATACCCCACGTGTAATACAGAATACAGTCCAATACCCCACGTGTAGTGCAGAACACAGTGAAATTCCCCACGTGTAATACAGAATACAGTGAAATACCCCACGTGTAATACAGAATACAGTGAAATACCCCACGTGTAATACAGAATACAGTGAAATTCCCCACGTGTAATACAGAATACAGTGAAATACCCCACGTGTAATACAGAACACAGTGAAATACCCCACGTGTAATACAGAATACAGTGAAATACCCCACGTGTAATACAGAATACAGTGAAATACCCCACGTGTAATACAGAATACAGTGAAATTCCCCACGTGTAATACAGAATACAGTGAAATACCCCACGTGTAATACAGAACACAGTGAAATACCCCACGTGTAGTACAGAATACAGTGAAATACCCCACGTGTAGTACAGAACACAGTGAAATACCCCACGTGTAGTACAGAATACAGTCCAATACCCCACGTGTACTGCAGAACACAGTGAAATTCCCCACGTGTAATACAGAATACAGTGAAATACCCCACGTGTAATACAGAATACAGTGAAATACCCCACGTGTAATACAGAACACAGTGAAATTCCCCACGTGTAATACAGAATACAGTGAAATTCCCCACGTGTAATACAGAACACAGTGAAATACCCCACGTGTAATACAGAATACAGTCCAATACCCCACGTGTAGTGCAGAACACAGTGAAATTCCCCACGTGTAATACAGAATACAGTGAAATACCCCACGTGTAATACAGAATACAGTGAAATACCCCACGTGTAATACAGAATACAGTGAAATACCCCACGTGTAATACAAAATACAGTGAAATACCCCACGTGTAATACAGAATACAGTGAAATACCCCACGTGTAATACAGAATACAGTGAAATACCCCACGTGTAATACAGAACACAGTGAAATACCCCACGTGTAATACAGAATACAGTGAAATACCCCACGTGTAATACAGAATACAGTGAAATACCCCACGTGTAATACAGAATACAGTGAAATACCCCACGTGTAATACAGAATACAGTGAAATACCCCACGTGTACTGCAGAACACAGTGAAATTCCCCACGTGTAATACAGAATACAGTGAAATACCCCACGTGTAATACAGAATACAGTGAAATACCCCACGTGTAATACAGAATACAGTGAAATACCCCACGTGTAATACAGAATACAGTGAAATACCCCACGTGTAGTACAGAACACAGTGAAATACCCCACGTGTAGTACAGAACACAGTGAAATACCCCACGTGTAGTACAGAATACAGTGAAATACCCCACGTGTAATACTCCTGTCGAGCAGTCAGTAAGGCATTACAGTGTCTCAATGTTTTTGTGTAAAAAGATTAAGAGATTTGTTCCAAAACACTACATCCTCAATATAACATATACTACTACTTTACAACTATAATGAAAATAACTGTGATTCCACTGATATTACCAAAACTGCAGAATTAAAAAAAAAAGAGTCAGTAATATTGAAGAGATTTGTATTTCTCATCTAGCCTGATGAGGAGTGTAAGCTCGAAAATGTTCACTTGGGGTGATCATTAAAAAAGACTAAATGGGAGCAGCTGTGCGGACATTCCATTTTGTTTCATTTGTTTATTTCTGTTGTCCAGCACGTTTCTTTTTGGATGTGCACACCACTATCCTCTTTATCTCGCATCTAAAAACACATTTCTTTTTTTAATCTAAGAGGGTAGTCAACTTGTCAACATGTATCAGTAGGTAGCCTACATATCTTTTAGAGCGTTTGCCCAGACTGAGAGGGTCAGAGGGAAGAAATTAGTCTTGGCTGTTTTTATTTGTTTATTAAAAAAAATCACTAACTTGTACTGACACGTTAATAAACAACCCTGATAATCGCACCAATGACGCCGCAGGTGCCGATGATAAGTGGGCGTGGCCTTGCACACACAGGTGGAACTCTCGACAAACTGGAGTCCATTCCTGGATTCTCTGTCAGCCAACCAGTAGAGAAGGTAACACACACCCTGATGCAGATTACATTACATTACATTACACACACACACACACACACACACACACACACACACACACACACACACACACACACACACACACACATTCTCATGGCTGCTCCCAGTAAATGCAGAGATTGAATTTGGTTGTGTGCACTGTGTGCTGTGATGTGCCATGTGATCACTGTGAATGGCCAATGTGAATGACTTTCACTTCACTTTCACACACATTATGTTACATCAGACATAGCAGATGCTTTTATCCAAAGTGACTTACAATAAAGGACATAAACAGGCTACCCAAAGGAAAAGACAGTAAGCAAAGGCGTAACTAAGTTAGTATAGCCAGGGTGGAGGACAGTGTTGGTGAATGCAGTTTACTTTTGTTAGGAAGGGAAGCACTCTCGGAACAGAAGAGTCTTCACAAGTTCCTAAAGGCAGACAGGGATGACCCTACAGCAGATAGCAATAGATGTTCCAAGAACTTAAACATGCTATACAAGGAAAGTCATTACTTATTGTTGTCTTGATGCAGTTCTAAATTGCCTCGTTTTCTTTTTTTTTTTCAACTTCAGCTTACTATGTATTACTACATTACTTTAGTTACAAGTTTTGCGTCAGAGAATAGAAATTATTACTCTTCTCTGCTCTTCTAATGACTACAGTCATGTCTGCCTTCTGGAAAAAAAACAAGAGACCACTGCAATTTTTTCTAAAATCAGCATCTCTAGATGTATGACAGCCATTCCTTTCCAGTGTCAGATGAATTTGGAATTTGGTAGAAATGTTGTCAGTAGTTTACAGAATAAAACAAAAATGTTCACTTTACTAACACACATACCTATAAATAGTTAAATGAGAGAAACTGATCATTTGACAGTGGTCTCTTAATGTTTTTCCACAGCTGTATATTGAAATGTAATGTAACTTCATAAACCTCACCATAACCTGGTCCATAAGAGGACCACCATAAGAGGACCAACAAGAACATTGTGGGTGTCAGAAAACTAGGAACTAGTCTTGAACAAACCTTGGTGGCCCATATTTTGCAAAGATCTCACCTGGACCCGAGACCTCTCTGACCTTACGAAAATGCCACGCCTTCACACACATCTTGGTCTCACCTGTGTCCCATGACACTAGTGGACCTTTTATTGCTGTTGTAACCAAGGACTTCCTGTGCATGTCAGCCCCAGGCTTGAACCTGTGACCCTGTGGCCTCACAGCAACTCTGGATTGGTAGTGTTTGTGCATGAGTGTGCTTATGCAATTACTCTACCCTGTTCCTCCCAGGTCTCTGTTTGCACCACCACTTGCACTGGCTGAACCTTGCCCATTGATCAGATCAGCTTTGTTTATTAGGCTTTATTTAGTAAGCCAAACTGTTGCAAACACTTCTGTGCTGTATGTCCTGTACACACTGGATGTTAGAGCATTAAGTATTCTGCAGCACTTAAATATTTATATCCCACACAATTCCATGCAGGGAATTCTTCAGAAAGTGGACTTCACTTGTCACATTCATAACGATTCATAATGACGGCGAAATTCTATGGCTTTTGTATGATGTGAATGACTTCATGATTGGGCATTTGCTGTGTTTTGTATGGAGAAAAATATTACATTTGCTCACGTTCACATCCACAATGTGGAATTGCCCATGTAGTATACCTGCGCTTTTTGTCCATACTAGTACTTATTTTGCACTTCTGGTTGGACGCCAAGGCCACTTTATTGGGTTGGTACCTGTACTTGGCACAGAGGCAATAATGGTAAATGTAATATAACCCACCTTATGTTATCAGATCTAATCTAAGATAGAGTAGGCTAATCTAATCTGATCTTTATGATTTTCAGATTCGTGAGATCTTGGTAGATGTCGGCTGTTGCATTGTGGGTCAGACAGAGACTCTCGTGCCTGCTGACCGAGTCATGTATGCGTTGAGAGATGCCACGTCCACCGTGGACAGTCTGCCACTTATCACAGGTACAACACAAAGCACACCTGTACGGATGATCAACTTTGACATATCTAAAGAACTATTAGTCACGTGAGTGAGTACACAACTATCCCCTTTTGTTTTTTCTTGGAGATCTTTGTAACCAAACATTCTAGAGCTTTTCTTTAATTGCCATTTTCACTGACCAATCAGAAGAGGAATCTTTTTTTTTTTTTTAATCTGTAATCTATCTAGCGTTCCATCCCTGTCTTCCATCCTTCCATCGTAAAATGAAACAAGAGAGATAAAATGACATATTTTGTAACTATATGTTAAAACATAATTTTTTTTTACTATTGATGATCAATAGGTTGGCATTAAAAATGAAAGGTAAGTTAAAAGATAGAACTAAAGATATGTCACAATTAATCCATCAGTGCATTTTCAAAAACCAAAATGTCTCTCTCTAGTGTCTAGACTATTCAAACAACCCCATCCTGTGTGTGTGTGTGTGTGTTTGTTTGTTTAGGGTCTATTCTATCTAAGAAGGGGGCAGAGGGTCTAAATGCATTAGTGTTGGATGTGAAGTTCGGCAAAGCAGCTCTGTACAAAGACTTGAGCAGTGCCCGTCAACTTGCGCAGTCCATGGTGCGTTTGTTGGTTGTGTCTTTGTGTGTTTGGTACGTAAGTGTTTGTTGTTTGTGTGTGTCTTAATGGTCAGATTTTGTTGTTTCCTGTCCATTTCCTTTCATTGACTCCATTTTAAACCCAATATCATGTTTAGACTTCCAACAATAAACAATTTTAGCTTTCATTTAAATTTAAAGCTTTATTTTACATTTTTTAAGCTCTAGAACAAAAGGCCATAGTTTGAATTACAAGCAACAACTACAACTAACAGTGCTATATCAAAGCAATATCAAATTCAGCAAAGGCACAATGATCAAATCTAAATTGAATAATTGTATGAATTATTTAAATTTATTTAAAAATCTTTGCCTAAGGTCATCTACCTCTTTTTACAGGTAACCGTTGGCAACAGCATGGGAATACGAACGGGGGCGGTGCTTAGCCGCATGGACGCACCGATTGGTCGCATGGTGGGAAACACACTGGAGGTGTGTGAGGCTCTGGATTGTTTGAAGGGATGTGGACCTGATGACCTGCGAGAGCTGGTCACATCTTTGGGTAAGGGTCAGCAACAGTAAACACACACTTATAAACACAGACGCCAACACACATACACACACACACACACACACACACACACACACACACTGCACAGGTGCGCATGTGCACACCTACACACAACCAGTTGCTTGCACATGTGCACATAAAGAGTGTGACATACACAAGCAAAACAACCTGCAAGCTTACACTACCACAGAGATCATTTTGGAGAAATTTGTAACTGTTATAACTGTGTTTTTGTTAACCATGTTATAAAACTTATTCATAAAAATTAATTGAAATGTTGGCTATAGCGTTTCTGAACAAAACTCTAAAGATATCTGGCTATTGTGAAATGACAGAAGGTAAGCATGGTGTGTTGTTGTTCCACACACTGCCATCCCTCTTTTATTGCAGCCAGGTGGGTACCTGTTATGGATAAGTGTTGTTTTAATTGGGTAGAGAATAAATCGTGAACAAAACAACTAAACTGCCATTTCACTGATATTACCTGGTTAAAACCATAAATGAATAAAATGGTTGATTAAAAGATGAGCTAAATGGAAGGACACAGCGTTTTTAACAAAACTCTTCAGTTATTTGTCCTGACAGAAGGTAAACATGGTGTGTTGTTCCACATGCTGCCATTCCCCTTGCGTGCTGGCAGGCGGGTACCTGCTATGGATGAGCGGTCGCGCGGCGTCTCTGGCGCACGGCCAGGAGGCTCTGGCCGAGGTCCTGAGCAACGGCGCCGCGCTGCAGAAATTCCAGGCCATGCTTCAAGCCCAGGGGGTGCCCGCGCACGTGGCCCAGTCCCTCTGCTCGGCCCAGTGCGACTACTTCCTCCATCTAAGGCCGGCCGAGCACAAGACGGAGCTGACAGCGCAGAGCGATGGTAAATGCACACTTTCACTCACCCACACACACTGGAAGCAGGCCTGCTCCCGCTGCCAGGGACAGCTGTGCATGTGGAAGGGTGGTAATTTGGTCCCTACAAAAGCTCAGGTTAAATTCAGCATGTTAATGAGTCAGATGCTTGCACCCATTCCTTGCTTTCATTTTACATACACAGCTACTACAACTACTGCCTCCCTCTACACGTTCTCTGTCATCCACTTCTTTTGGTATCCGTTTCTGTGTATCTCTCTCTCTCTCACACACACACACACACACACATACACACACACACACACACACACATCACACTTTTATCCATTCCCTGCTCTTTTATTTGCACAACAAATTCCCGCATGCACTCACTACAAAAGACATGGCTGTTTCAGTAAAAAATCTCAAAGAATGATGTTAAAATGATATGACGTGATGTGTGTACATGATTTCAACCAACTGACAGGCACCGTGGTTGACGTTGATGGCATGGTTCTGGCTGAAGTGCTTCACAAATTAGGGGCTGGGCGTACCAAGGCTGGAGAGCCCATCAACTACAGTGTAGGGGCAGAACTGCTCGTGACGCTGGGCCAGAAGGTTAAAAAAGGCAAGTGCTGTTGAATCAGTAGTGTGGTGTTTGCCTGTCTACTGCTATTAGTCAACACAGGGTGTCCTTGGCAATCAGGCCAAGTAATACACAATACCAATACCAAAAGGGGAAAGCCTAGCAAGAGATGGGATAGAGAATATCTGCTTATCTATCCGTCCATACATATTACATACCAATTATATACATACGTATAATTTTACATTTACATTCTTGTCCAAGGAGACATGCGCCTCACACAGGAGGGGAGATGTACAGTGTGGGGGAATTTATGTAGCCTAATGGCAAAGCTTTTAGTCAGACATTGCAATTGCAATTTCATGTGCACTATAATTGTCATATGGTAAGCATTCTCTAAAATTATGAGTTTAACGATTTAAAAAAACCAAGATCGTGTATTGTGTAAATTAACTGTGCGACCCCACACTCGAGAATACACCTTTAGACTATATAACTTCAAATGACAAATGTCTGTGCGTGGCTGTACGAAGATCAGAGAGCAAGAGGAGCCTGAATTTAACTGTTAACATTTCGAAGTAACGGAGTGACCAACCGGGCGGGTTGTGCTTTTCAGGAGAGCCTTGGCTCCGGATCCACTACGATTGGCCCGCGCTGGATGCACAGCTTCACTCTGACCTGCAGGCTGCCGTGCTAATTGGCACGGCTGACAGTTACCATGCCAACCCTCGGGTGGCCGAATTCATTCTTCCTCAGAGACGCTAGGTTTTAGCTAGCGCCTTCCCCTGTGAAATTAATACCCTGTAAATCAGAGACACACATGGAACTCAGCAATTCTTGATTGATTGATTCTGTGATATTCGATGCTGTTTTAAAAAAAGAAATAAAGAAAAACAAATAAAATCTATGTTTTTTAAATTTAGAACTGTCCTTTATTCAAACAGCTATTCCTCTGACACCTATGGATGTTCCCATGTGAACACACCAACAGACTGTGGAACCAGTAGGGAGTTGCCATGGTAACACAGAGACACATCTTGTAGACGTGTGGATGAATATGCCTTGACATTATTTGAACCAGCAGTCACAGGCAGATAGAAGAAATGAGTAACGTTGCCCTGAACTTTACAGGTGACATCAATGTCACATCTCATCTATAATCTGCTCCCGGGAGATGACTGCACGGCTTATTTTATATTCAGTCATCCAGTGATCAGATTTTTGTATGTGCAGTGCAGTAGCCTGTGCCAAAGCTGAATGACCTGTACCAATTTCATGAAAACACAAGAACGTTAACCATTTCCAGGAAAAGACATGAAGTTCAAAGTTCAGCTTGATTTGAATCTTTGCCATGTGGTTTTAAGTGACAATAACCCTAATGTCAACTGCAGTTTAAAATGAATATTTAGCATACACGTCCTTCTACAAATACTCTAAGTAAAGCATTTTTATTTAAGTTTACCATAATTTAATAAATACTCTGATTTGGATCTAACTTGAAACTTCAGTGCAAATTTGACTCACATAACACTGATGGTATACTCGTAGTAAAGCATTTTTTTTTTAAATCAGTGATGCATTTTCCAATTAACACAAATAACAACCACTTTACCAGAAGTTGACCAAAAAAGTGGAATGCAAGCCGAACGCACACCAAGGGGACTGTGGTGAGCTTTCTGAAAATGCTGACCTCTAGTGGTCGATCATGCAACTGCATGAAATTTTACTGCATGTCCCCACTTTGTCTGCGCTGGCCTCACTCCATTCATTTTAATCAGCTGATCAAGACAAAAAAAATTATACTGTAAGGGGGGAAAAAACAAACACAAGCAAAAGATAAATATTAAACATATTTTATTCCACTTGCAGTAAAAAAGGACACTGATGTTCCATAAAGATTCTTCAATCCTACATGTGTCAACAAAATAAGCAGGGTTTTTTTTTAAACAGAGTACTTGACATCAAACATCCCCAGTTTTCATGACCAAAGCCCTGACCTGTCAACAGGACTTAAGAACAGGGGGCTTCATACGCCTTCAGTGCACCACGGTGGAGGCCCCAGCTAAAGGCTCTCCTACAATAACACAAGAAACAGCAGAACTCCACAGCTGGTCAATGGGTTGAAAGCACTGAGGGCGATTCCTGCCATTTACAGCACTGGAGCGTGTGGTTGGCCTGTTGGTGTTAATTGAGGCAGTATAAACAGGAGGGGGGGGGGGGGGGGGGGGGGCAATACTACAAATGTGGTTAATTGACAAGCCTGGTTAAGTTAACCCAGTAGTAGTTGTAAACCTGTTAGTAGAGGAGCTCCGGTGGGTGTTCCAAACACGGGGTTTACTGACTGAGCCAGATAAGTTAACTCCATTTTAGCTGTAAACCTTGTAATAGAAGAGCCCTATGCCTTAACTTCACTATGAGAAGGAAGACACAAGACTGCTCCAATAGGAGATTTACTACTTTCTCCGAGTTAACCTACCCTGGGTCAGTGACTAAACCTGCTTACTGGAATACCACCAGGGGCTTCGTTCTCTTAACTAAACAAAAGACAATGGGATCCTCTTCTATCAGGTTTACGACTACCTCTAGGTTAAGTCACTTAACCACGTGTAGCGTATACGCCCCTGCCTTCACTCGCATGGGTGTGGTGTGGTGTGTGTGTGTGTTTGTGTATGTGTGTGTTGTCAGGGGAGTGAGAGAGGGTAGGTAGGGCAGGTAATTAGTGCACTACAGAGTTGAGGGGTTCTGCTCGGATGTTGCTGAGGTCCAGAGATGAGTCTGTCTCTTCGTCGATCTCTCCGATCACGGCGCTGAAACACACAAGGGCAAGCACACTCGTCACAGGTAATGGCCCCTGGCATTATTGGGAATTTAAAGGTTTCATTCCGCGAGAAACCGTTTAGTCTTGCTGTTTTTGAAATACGACATGTCACTCCGAGTTGCATATGCATGCTGCATGTGAAAGTGTTTCTCTAGCCCGACCTCCATTAGTCGATGAAAGAAATTAGGCTGGAAAACGAATGAATAAGGAAAAGGCATAAAAAGTGACGTAAGCTTGTTAAATAGAAAACACCAAGCCACAGTGGTGATTACCAGAGGAGTCTCGTTGCAGCATACATTCACTTAGCGAAATATACATAAGCATGTGTGTTTGTTTAGAATGTTTAAATCTTCTATTT
Organism: Coilia nasus; assembly: GCA_027475355.1. Taxonomy (NCBI): domain Eukaryota; kingdom Metazoa; phylum Chordata; class Actinopteri; order Clupeiformes; family Engraulidae; genus Coilia; species Coilia nasus. The sequence continues at coordinate 32,986,350 of CM050199.1, forward strand.
GGTGCGCTATGACCAAATGTGCTTTAAATTTTGGAGATTGGAGCCTGTGACTAGCATAGCTGAGAACCTGTCATTCTCCCTGCTCCATCTCCTCCACCAAACTAGAACAGTCTGTAACAGGTGCACTAAAGCATTTTTTTTTTTTTACTAAAACTGGCTCACAGGACATTGATTAATACTAGAGACCACAACACAACACCACAACCACAAAATTAATGAAACGTACAATGAAATGAAACCCTTAAATTGAAACACACAAAACGTCACAGGCAATGGGCAAGTGTCTGCTTTCATCGTTCGTGAGCAGACACACTCACAACACAGGTAGTGGGCAAGCACACAAGAGCACACACACTCAGGTCACGGGTATGGACACCTGGCATTGGGATTTTAAATTGAAACACACAAGAGCAAGCACAAGCAAACACACTCAGGTCACAGGTATGGACACCTGGCATTATTGGGATTTAAAACTGAAACACACAAGAGCAAGCACACAAGAGCAAACACACTCAGGTCACGGGTATGGACACCTGGCATTGGGATTTTAAATTGAAACACACAAGAGCAAGCACAAGCAAACACACTCAGGTCACAGGTATGGACACCTGGCATTATTGGGATTTAAAACTGAAACACACAAGAGCAAGCACACAAGAGCAAACACACTCAGGTCACGGGTATGGACACCTGGCATTGGGATTTTAAATTGAAACACACAACAGCAAGCACAATCGCATCACAGGGAGTAGGCAAACAGTGTAAGCTAGCACTCTGACGTGGTGGTCACTGGCATTATTATGAATTTACATTACATTTCATTACACTTAGCTGACGCTCTTCTACAGAGCGACTTACAGATATTTACAGGGTTTCAGTTACAGTCCCTGGAGCAGTGTGGGGTTGGTTGCCTTGCTCAAAGGCATCTATCTCAACCATGGGTAGGGTGGGATTCAAACCTGCAACCTTCCGATTGGAAGAGCAACTTCCTAACCACTAGGCCACAGCTGCCAATTTAAACTGATAATTGTCATTCAACACAATTGACAATAACCTAGTAGTCTATTCTGTACATTTTTAAGAACTTCCACTGTAATGCTATCCTGATCACACACTGCTAGACAAAAATGTGTGAGTTATGATTAATTATTATGTGTTTCATGATCACTTTTAATAGAACACTGAAAATTCCCTGATTTAGAGAATCATTATAGAACCCAGAAATGAGCAAAATGTGGTAATTTTATGAAAAACAATAACAAGATGGCTTAAAAAACCTGTTCTTCTTTGTCAATCAAGGACCACAAAGGCCATAAAAACCACTGGCATTCACATAGAATGTCTCAGCCAGACTCAAATGTATTGGCCTTTATGGTCCCTATGACTTTCTGACCACCAACCCTCTTAAATTTTGTAGGTTAAGTACCACACGCAAGTCTATTGTCGGCTGGGTCGTGAGACACATTTTAATACAAAATCAGTTTGAAATAAACTGGCTTGACTTGAATTTTTTTTCATGGGAGCTCACTGGTGTCGCACACTTTGTTTCTGTTTTTTGGCTTCACTTTTTGGTCCAGCCTCCATAAAACTTGACGTGGAGGTGCGTGCTTTAGGCCCATACAGTATGGACTGACTTTGCCCACAAAATACAGTCATGTCCACAATACAATTAAAGGTGCTATTACACTATGTAGGACTGCAGCCAAAACTGGAACTGCAATCTTGATCAAATTTAAAGAATTCAAACACTATTTGCGAGTTGTAAATTATTTTTTTATGTGAATATTCTGGGTGTTCTATTGTTGTCTGCAAGACAACAATACAATTACAATTTCAGTTTCCTTAATTTGTGGTGACATATCAGGACCTTTTTATCAATACTTGCCACACATTTCTTAACTACGGTACATCTAGGGTACACTTAGTGGATTGCTGCTTAATTTTGTTGTACAGGCAGCTGTTCAATGACAATAAAAGTCTTTAAGTCTAAAGGGAACTGGCCATAAATTGGAAGGAACTGAACTGTGACTGTGTGCGTAACAATTTAACATGTTTAATGTAGGAACAAGGGAAACTTACACGTTGTCCCCTCTGACGATGTACAGCCCGAGCACCACCTGCTCGACTCCTTGCGTTGAGCTGAACACACGCTCGTGACTCTCGTCCAAGATGAGGTTGATGGTCTGATCGAAACCCTTCAACGTACCCTGCAGGTAGTAGAGTAGAGTTACTTTATTGATCCCGAAGAAAATTAAGGTGTCCAGCAGCATACACATAATAAACACTGCAAAAACAGATCAAACATATTGCACACATCTGTATTCATACAACATGCAAGGGGGGGTAATGATCATTTAAAAACATCCATGAGTAGAGAAGTGGTGCCTTGAGTAGATAAGTTGCCTTGCGGTAATCCAAGTAGATAGATTAAAGTGTCCTAGTAAGATTGCCCAGTGTTATGGAAGAGTCCTTTAGTTTAGGTGACGTGTTTTATGCGTGTTAGCACAATTGTACCACAAACGAATGCTTTTACAAAAAAATGTTGAAGCTCAGTCATTAGTGACAGAAATACCAACCACTATCATCCTCCCGTCCGACGTGATTATCGCCACGGTGCCTGGTGGGCGTTGAGGAAAACAAGCACAAGGCAGTTGCACATAGAACACTACATCAGACTAACGTGCTAACGTTAGGTAAATACATTCAGTCTTAACGTCAGCCAGTTCACCCGAAAGTTATTTTGCAAACGCTTTCTACACAGACTCAACACAGGAGAGCACCACTGACAAAACATTACTTCAACACTTACCCAAGTAAATTTAGGCTACTAGTCAGCTAACTAGCTGCAGTGGCTTGCATGGGGCTACATTGCTGAACACTGTCTGCTAACAATAACTTGGCTGTTTGTGTAGGTAGCCCCATGCAAGAAAAGTAACACATCGCCATGACTCATGGCTACAGACACGAACAATCGTATCCCATAATCTGAAATGAAGGCAAATCGATTCTTTTCAGTGCAACTTTCAAACAATTTCTCGGTGTATTAACGCTAGCTGTATTATCATAACTAGCTAACAATATACCACGGAGACCTGCAGCTTATATGTTACACAACCACGAATGGGCCAACGGCTAGCAGATGTTCTGTCCGCCTGTAGACCCATATTATGCCATATTTAAGGATACGGTTAATGTAGCTCTCCAGTGCTGTTGACATGGTTGATGGGACAAAAGTTTAAATCCACCCGGGGTTCAGTTTCAATGAACAGGGAAACACAACGTCCACCAAACGATGCGACTCCGTTTCCCAGACTGTAGTAATCTACCAAAGAGTGCCTATTGCAGACAGGAGTAGTCGATGCAAATCAAAGTTCCTAGATCGATCTAGTTCTTTTACTGTCTATGGTCAAGAGGGGGCGATGTCTGAACTGATTTTTTGACATTCTTTCATGTCTTATTAGAATCAAACCAAAAAAATCATCTTGACATCTTGTTTAGTTTCTGAGATAGACTATGAGTCTTCAAATATGAATAGATGTGTCGTAAAAAAATACAGAAAATTCCAGTAGCATATTTCATGAGCGTCACTTTTCTTATCCCTCTCCTGTCGAACACAACCACAACAATTCTTTCCTAAAAATGTGAAGACTGGGGCAGTACCCTGTGTAGTTGTCTAACACATAGACTGTCAATACATAGAATTACAGTACTTCCTACCATTGAAGACTTATTCATCAAAACAAACCCATATTTTTCAAAGCAATGAAAAACCATTATAGTCATGAGTAAAGTACATGTCAAAAAATGAGATGGGTAATTGTCATATTTTAAAGCTACAAGCCCTCAAAGTTGGCCAAAATGCCAATTTTATTGCCTTTTATTGCCTTTCAAGGACAAGAGGAAATGCAAACCCAACTTTTTCTTTTTTTCTTGCAATAGTGTGCCACTTTGTACATCATGTAGAAGTGGTAGATCCAACTCATCTCTTTATACTATTCCATCAGAAATTTTTATGAACCTCTTGGAAGGACAATATGGGGTGTAAACACCCTTTTCTGTTTAAGGGATTAGAGTGCCATCCTGTGATATCTGACTTTTCCTCATTATTAGTCTCTTAGAACATGTCCGAAAGTTGTCAAAAAGGAAAAAAGTGACAAATTTCAGGGCCCTAAATGGCCAAATGGACCAAGTCATACAAGGCTTAAAATGTAATATAAGACAGATGGAAAGCATTGCGAAATGTATAACCCCAAATAGGATGGCCTTGCCCACACACACACACACACACACACACAGTAAAAACATCATGTTCTCTGCATTTTATTGGCCTTTGCATCAGTTGGAGTAGTTAATCATTTGCAGTCAACAAGGAAGTAACCTTTAGTCTGAAAGCTTGGAGAGAGGCAGGCAGCTATGCAGGGGAGTTTTGTTACAGGAAACCATCACCTATAAGCAAAGCAGGAGTTGTGCCCGTAAGAAGGAAGAAAAAGGAAGACGAGGCAGGGAAAAAGAAAAGGTTGGCTTGAATTTTGGTGCTTTAAAAATAGCCCAGTGGTAAACATTTGGTGGAATTGCTAAGGAAAGTGTTTAATTATTAGCCAATATTAGCCAGCCATTAGCCAGATACGTAAAGGTATGTCTGAAAGCATAATGATTCCTATTAATAAAATACATGAAAAATGCTGACTATGTCTTTCACTGTCCTTTTTTACAGTACACAAAGATGAAGATCGATGAAATTATTCAGATTCAGACATTCTTTCTGATGCTTTTCAATGCATTCTTTATGGTAGGTCAACCACTAGAGTACTTGTTTACAGTAACATTTCTTCCATTTCCATTTAACATTTCTTCCATTATTATAGTTCATATCATTTATCAATTTGAGGACTGGAAAACTCATTACCACATTTCTTTGACAGATTTTGGGAGTCAGTGTGTTTGGCTGTGCTGCCTGGATCTTATTTGACACAAACAGTTTCATTGCAGTCATCAGTACAGGTATATATTTTTAGTAGCCTACGTTTCAACGTGTAAGTGTCTAAGTGCATTTACCTATATTTTAGTGCACCTCAGTGGCGTTTCTCCTGGGAAGACAGCAGTATACATAAAGTATTGGAGTCGTTTGTTGTGGCGACTCAGGTGTTGACTTGGTGATGTGCTGTGTTGTGGTTTCTCCAATAGAGGGCGATGTGAGACTGGTTGCTGCGTTTCTTGCTTTCATCGGACTTGTGGTGATCGGCGTGTCTGTCCTTGGCTGTGTGGGGGGACAGCTGGAGAGTAAATGTCTGCTTTTAATTGTAGGTGGTGTCTTTACTTTCCATAAGACCTTAAAAACATACTAACTTAAAAAGAAAACAATAAGAACTTCACTGTGTAAATATTTAGGTGCTCTTAAAAAAAAGTCTTAAAAAAAACAGGAAAGACTGTAGTAGTCATTAGTCACTAACAGTAGTGTTATTTGTAACCAAATGTAACCAGAGGCCAAATTTATTTACAAATGACATTACTATTGACACAGAATAGTCCTATTTGTTTCAAACATATTAGTTACTTTGTTTTAAGTGCATGGTTTAGTGTCAAAGTTATGTTAGTTTACTTAAGTATGGGTAAGCCTTTGAGACCCATTAGTTTTACTCCCCTTATCCATATTCAAGGGCAATACAGCTATAAGTCTTTACACAACTAACCACTGACCTAAAAATGAATAGAATTACAGCAGAATTACAAATACACGTGCAATATAGAATCAAGACTTATATATAATACATCTTGTCTGTGGAATGTGCACTGTGAATGTGAACGGCATGCAAACTGATCGCTGTGATATGTACCGCAGAGGATAGTTTTTCTCTTACTCATCTGCCGTTTTCTTTCTCTTCCTGTTTCTCTCTCTCTTTCTCTCTTTCACTCACTTTCTCTCTTTCTCCCTCTTTCTCTGTCTCCCTCTCATTCTTTCTCTTTCTCTCTCTCTCTCTCTCTCTCTCTCTCTCTTCCTCACTCTCTCTCTTTCTCTTTCTTGTGTTTTTGTGTGTGTGTGTGTGTGCGCACGTGTGTGTGTGTGTGTGTTCACATCTTCTGAATTGCATTAATAATTCTCACCATTTCTATGACTGAGGATATCAGGGTAAATCATCTGACAGATGCTTGTGTTTTTTTAAAGACACTGGATGTGTACAGTTAAAGAAATGCTCTTTTTCTTCTTGCAGTACATGGTATTTCTCATCGCCATCACACTCGGCCAGCTTTTTGTGACGTTTGTCCTTTTGTTGCGGAAAAACAAAGTAAGTTCCTCAAGTGTTGCAAGAAAATCCACACACAATACCTGATGCTCATCAAATATAGTGCTGATCCATTTCTTTCCTCCTTCACAGATTGAGGAGTATCTCAACTACAAAGTGGATCAGGCCATAACACTGTACGGAGGGAATGAAACCAACACCAGCGGCACATGGATATTGCTGGACAAGGTGCAGCGTTCAGTAAGTATCTCCTTACCCAAGCACCTTTTACATTGGCAACAGGCATGTAGTGGAGGATAAACGTAAATAAACAGAGTTTACCCACCTCTCAAATTACAGTAAAAAGAGTTTATTCACCTCTCAACAGAATTTATCCACTATCAATGCAGTTTATTTACCCTATAGTACAATTTATGTACCATACACAGTTTCTAACATTCCAAAATCATACCTAGTAAACCTGTAAAGCTTGGGTGGACCTAACTTTTGTGCTGGTGCATCAAAGACGAAAATGGCAAAACATTAGTTTAGAGTCCTGGTCTATAGATACAGGACATGTATTGCCTGGTGGTGTATCAGTTTTAACAGTTTTCAATCAGCGTTGTTCACTGTAGTTTATGTGACCTAAGACTTGCCCCTGTGCAAGGTGCATTGCTGTGGCAGACGGAGTCCGACTGACTGGGGCAGCAATGATTATATCATGTCACTTGAGGGGAGAGATGACATCTACCCGTGTTCATGCTTCCTCTCAAACGTCACCTGTCCCTCTCTGACTGTGGAGGGGGCAGAGGTCCGACTCTTTGGGGAGGGCACAGATATTTACACAGAGGTAAGCAATATGCAACCCACATATGATACCAGTGCTGCAAGACCTTAACTCACCAGAGTGTGAAACTGAGAAAAAAATGACTTGAAAAGTCTTCCGCTTGCATGTGTTTTTAACATTACGGCAAACACAATTTTTAATTAATTAATTTATTTATTTTCAAAAAAAGAATAAAACTGAGTCAAGATATTTGGCCACAGGATAAAACTAATGTTTATCGTTACAAAAGTCATAGTAACTCATTTTTGCCCAAAAATTGAAGTTACAGTCTTTTGCCTTTGCACGACAGTGCAGTGGTGGGCTTTAAATATATTTTTGCAATTACACTGACTGCATTATATGATGCATGTAAAAAAGTGCTATTCAGCTTCTTTTTATTGTAATTACCTCCTCCAAGAAGGTTATGTTTTTGTTTCATCATCCTCTACCCAACCTCCTGGGAGAACAATAACCAGTTTTTGCCTCAGGTTATTAGGCCAAAAGCAATTGGCAACTTTTTTTCAGGGGTAGTTTTATTTAAATGCCGATAATGGTCATTCCCTTTCTTTCATGCTTGTACACCATGACATCACTGGAAAGAGAACTGAATAAGCTTTAATTTGCATAGTTGGTCCGGTTTGTTTCTGGCCCACTCTGTATTTATTACATATGTGATATACAGGAGTTTAACATATTATCTAAGCGTTCTTACAGGTAGTTTGTGATAGTGACCTTCAAATTAAATGTCATGTTTTGCAGAAAATGCAAAAATCATCTTTTTACATTTTCTTTCAATTGGTGATTGCCACCATGACCATTTAAAAATAACTGCCAATCTAATTTGCATGTTATGGTAGCCTGACTGATTGAGGAGATATTTTTATTTTTAACTGTGTATACTGGAGTCCATTTTGTTGTGAGAGTGTGGTGGAAAAAATATATACCTTAGTTCTTTTGGTCCAATTCCCCTTCTTCAATTAAGCAACACACTGACCCTGCATACGAATACCCTTACTAGCCGCCTGCATAGTAGCCAAAAATGAGGAAGCCATGACCTAGAACATCCGAATACCTTAGTAAGCTTCCAGTAGTAGGCGAAGCTGGGCCAAAAGTACCCGGATGGCTTGCTATTTCCGGTAGTATTTTGCAGTGTGCAAGTGAACTACACTACGCTATCCCAGGGAGGTTGAAAACCGTAGAAGAAGAACCAAAAACTTCCCGCTCGTTAAAAGTAACCAAGATGGCGGAGACTCCGGTCGCTTGTCTGACAGTGTACAAATGTGCACTAAAGTAAATAAAAGCCATGTAAATAGTTGTTCACGTCAGAAATGCACATAAATGTTGAGGTTATCTGATAAAATGCAGCTAACCGTTTGCTACAAGCTGGCAAAATCATGATGTTAATGTAAACATCCGTGTCAGAGGACGGGCAAGATGGCGATGTTGTAGTACGTCCGAATTGTACCTGCTACTGGCTAGTTTGCTACGTAGAAGCTACTACTGTAACGGTCGAGTGGTAAGCACTGCATAGAACACAGTGTCTACTGAGGTTTCGGACGCAGGGTGAGTCAAGATGATGCAGGTCACTGTTGAGCCTCTATTCCACACAGCCATGTGTGGGGTCGATCTAATATACGTCTGCTGAGGTCAAAATCAAGCTCCAACTACTAGCCTGGCCGTATCGCTTTTTATATGTTTTAATTTCCACACGGGTTTGTCACCAGTTTCTAGGTAGACTAGTTTTCCTGTCTTTTAGGCTACCTTTTGGGCAGTCAACCTCCATGTGTCCCTGATTGTTATTTTGGTGGCTGTACAGTGTCATGTCTGGTCACACATCTTGTTTTTGAATTAGTAGTTGTCATTTTCAAGCAATTTGCTGTTTTTCTGTCTGCAGCCATGTATGGCATGGGTTAGGCGATTAATGTCATTGGTTACTAGACAAACTTTTTTTATTCTGTATATTGTCTCTTTGTTCCTAACTGTTGTCCTGGTCAATTAGGCCAGGGTGGAATGTGAATTTTACCAGGGTGGAATGTGAACGTCCTCAATGGTGGAAAGTTCCAGCATTCTGCTTTATCCTTATTGTAAATAGGTGTTGTCTATGTTGAGTTTATGTCAATAAGGTGCTTTTAAGTGCGTTCATTGTGTTGTGTGTTTTTGAGGGGCTTCTAAGTAAGTACTTTTATAGGAAATAGGTGTTCTGCTCTCTACATTGTGTTGTGTGTTTCTTAGGTGCTTTACTGACCCCTTGCCTGGCAAAAAGAACTACTGACATGTCTGAAATAGAAAAGGAAATGGGAAAGTCTAACGATGACTATGCAGTGTGCCTGTGTAGTGACCTTTCTCCTGTCTGGTTGTACTTCTGTTTTTTACTTAATACTTCTGTTCATTTTCCGATCATTTCGCTGTTTTGTGTCTGCAGGCGTGTATGCCATGGGTTACCAGTTTCAAAATAGACTTGCTTTTCGTTTTGTAAGCTGTCTTTCGGACACCTCTGGCTGCCTGGGCCTGCACACAAATATCACATACAGTACTTAAAACAGCATTTAAAACACTACAAGTTACCACACAAACTACCTGTGCGAAATAGCAAAATCCTAGATAATATGTGAAACTACAGTATTTCAGTTATGTAATAAAAATATTGGTACTATGTGTCGTTTTTATAATCTGAGATACTGGCACTTCAAGTGTCACCAGTACTAATGG
>CM050199.1:33001105-33016105 GCA_027475355.1 Coilia nasus
ACCCTGGGGGAGAGCAATACCAAACATCACACATCTGGGGGAGACCATAACAAGAATCACACAATCTGATAAATCACACATGCATTTCCACCGAAATTATCCACTTGGTGAAGATTCATATCGGGAAGTTATTCAGCTCCGCCAGCATGTGGTGTTTGTACTGAACAGATTTACAACCCTGATACTCTGCCAACGAAGAGGAGGAGAGGGTTTCTTATCATGTTGAGAACTCTCTCAAACATTATGAATGGCTCAATTTCTGTTCACTAAAATGTATTATAGTAGTTGCCTGTTGCAAAAGCACAGGCATTTCATTGATGAATGACACGCAATACATTCATGTAAACGAGGTCAAAGCATGTTTTACACTCTTTAGTAAACGGTTAATTTATTTTGAGGCATTACATGTATCTTGACATTGAGTTGTGAAGTTACATGTAATTGTTGAATTCTTAAGTACAACAAAGCCAAACAACTAAAAACACACCCCACTTTCACCCTTCATCTAGAGTTTCACTATCTTGTTCCTTGACAAACTGGTCTGTGAGACCAACACTGTAGAGCTATGTAAACCCTCAAAAGTGTTAAAATCAACTCTGTGGGAGTCAAATCATCACTGGACTTTTTGCTGTGCACTCTGATTGCCCTGACTGTAATTTCACCCTAAATACACCCCTCCTATCTCACCAGCCACCTCCATCATCATATTTCCTCAAGTACCCTCTGTTCTTTTGATGATAACCTCCTTTCCATTCCCCCAGGACCAAACACCGAACCTGGGGAGACAGTGCCTTCTCCATTGCTTTCCATTCCCCCCAGGACCAAACCAAACATGGGGAGATAGAGCCTTCTCCATTGCTTTCTATTCCCCCCAGGACCAAACCAAACCTGGGGAGACAGTGCCTTCTCCATTGCTTTCCATTTTGATGACAACCTCCTTTCCATTCCCCCTAGGACCAAACCGAACCTCTGGAGATAGAGCCTTTTCCATTGCTTTCCATTCCCCCCAGGACCAAACCAAGCCTGGGGAGATAGAGCCTTCTCCATTGTGTTGCCATCCCTCTGGACCTACCTTCCTAAACACTTCCATGACTACTCTAACCTGACCAAATTTGAATCACTATTCAAAACCCCATAGTTTAGGACTGCACACCTGTAACTATCTTTGTTCATATACTATGCGGCTTCCTGCTTTGTATTATAATGCGTTCATACAGCCTCTGTATTGTTCTTATGTTGTTGCTTCTTGTACTGTTATATAGTGGTTTATACTGCTTTTATACCCCTATAACATGTTGTTTATATCATCTTGCATACTCCTATATCACTTTGTTTAATTAGTTTTCAACTTTGTTAATAGTCTTTGAGTACTTGGAAAAAGCGCTTTAAAAATGTAATGTATTACTATATTATAATGTATTAAGAATACAAGGATGCAAGGGTATTTATTTGTCACAGGCATAGACATATTGGCGGGAGTGGGCGCAGTGAAACTGCTGATTGTTAGTCTCAATTGTGCTTGGGAGGGGGGAGTAAAATGTGTAGAATGCAGTTGGGGGATGGCTACCAGATGAAAGGCAGAGGTAGAATTATTATTATTATTATTATTGTTGTTGTTGTTGTTGTTGTTGTTGTTGTTGTTGTTATTCATACCTCTGCTGCGTCATGAGTGACAGTTCACATGGGCCCTCCTGTGCAGCTCCGTACTGGGGCTCAGGGCCTCGTGGGTCAGCCTGGCTTTGGGTGCTCATGGGTTCAGCTCCGCCGCCATGGCTTCCACACACACCCCTCCTCCGTTTGGCCTGTGGGACAGACAGTAATTCATGTTCCAGATAAAATCAACACATGTTGTGGCATATTACAACATGTGTCATGCACAACATGACATTCCTGTTTCCCAGCCAGCACTGTTGGCTACGGATCCAGAGACACCTCACCAGTGAGGGAAGGCCTAGCAGCCTGTTGATACAGGTGCAATGTTAAAAATAGGAAAAAGGGCGGTGCACCAGGTGAATCTAAAATGTCCAAGAGAGGTCCACACACTTTGGGTGGGAGTTTGAATGAAGGTAAAAGCAACAGTAGTTTTTTTAACCTTACAATAATGTTTCCAAAATCTTTTCAGTGGTACATTAACTTGTAACAGGATGAAAGGCACTTCTGAATATAAATATAAATAGATATAAATATTGAATATAATTGCATATAGTAATCAAATATTATTATTTGTATTAAGAGTGCTCAAAATTGAACTGTACTCTTTCATAGGGGCCCAAAATTCATAACAGCACCCTTGCCTGTATGGTAAATGAGTTACAGTCGTTTATTAAAAAGAAAAATTCCCACAGTCAGATTCGGGCCTGGCTCCAAACCACCAAGCAGAAGAACTGAGATATCCGTAAGCCTCACCTTTCTACCTTGTATGTAGATTCTAATAAGCAGAGTTTTTCAGGCATGTAAGTGGACCACAATACACATATTCACCAACAGAATTGTGACCAGATTGCATCTCAGCAATGTTTGCACTGGAAATCAACCCCATTGTACAGCAGCACGAATTTACTGCTCGTTTGATATGGTGGCTGATAGGGCACACAGAATGATAGTGATCATTCCAAAAGCTAACATCAAACACATTCAGACATTCTTATAAAATGCCTATCTCTACAGTCCTTAGAAAAGTTTCTCTGACAGTGATTTAAAGATTTCACAGCTAAGGCGTTGTTGTCCATTATAACCCTCTGGAATGGAAGGCTGCTTTCTGATTGGTTGCTAGGCATGCAGTAAAATCGTATACCATGCACGCCTTGAAAGTAGCCTGGTAAACCCACCCCTCGTACTTCATTTCATTTTGTACAGAGGGTCTGGACCAGAATCTCTTGAGGGTCATTTAGTCGGCCCCAGCAAGACCGATCCAATCAGCGAACAGAGGTTGTGTTCGTTAGCCATGACGTTGACCTTGTGTGCTAAATTTGAATTGTAGTGCGTAGGTAGGCTAATTGCATACGTGACGACCACATGGACAACCAGGCGTTAGCGATTGGGTAAAGGCAGAGGCTTGTTTTAAATTTCGGCAGAGTCCACACCTTCAGGAAGAAATCGTTTCTAACGGTGTCTTGTCCAGACCCTCTGTACAAAATAAAATGAAGTACGAGGGGCTGGTTTACCAGGCTACCTCGAAAGTAGTTCTGGCAAAAAAGTTTAAAACTTCAGCACTGTTCCATATTAATACCCAACAGAAGCCTACGTACCCTATAGCAACAGTCCATAAACTTCACAATTAATGGCAATGTGGAGTTTAATTCCCATTAACTTAAAAAAAAACTGGTAAACCGAAAATAACAAATAAATGAACGTTTTGGAATAAGTATCGCTGTGTCACGTTGCTCAATCCAAGGTAGCTAACACCACATGAGCAGTAGCAATCACTTTACCAAATGAAAGGTAACCCTGACAACCAATTTGGCCAGTGACTGAGGGCCGCGAGTCTTAACCCTGTAATTGAGAAATATTTTAAATACATTCTAAATTATCAAGTGGCATTAACCGGGTCATAAGTGGGGTAACATCCTCCGAGGCGTGCGTGACACGGTTTTAAATGAACTTGGCGGAGCAAACTAAGTTCTTACTTATACTGTGAGGAGTGCGACTGACTGACTTACCATCCATGTGCCCAGAGAGAGTAGGAGTAGCACTGGTGCGAACAACAGGACAGGCAGGCTCATCTTCACTTTCTCTCCATAGTGATAGTGCACCTTGTTACCTGTGGCAAGAGATTAATATATCTAGTGTTTTGCAATTACACATAAATCTCTCTCTCTCTCTCTCTCTGTCTCTCTCATCTTCTCTCTCTCTATCATCTCTATCATCATCTCTCCCTCTCTCAGTGTCTGTCTCTCTCCCTTTGTGTGTAGAGACAGTGGAGAGAGAGAAAGAGAGAGAAACAGACAGAGAGAGAGAGAGAGAGAGAGAGAGAGAGAGAGAGAGAGAGAGAGAGAGAGAGAGAGAGAGAGAGAGAGAGAGCCATCATTGTCTCATAAGGACAATCTTTTTCAGACATCACTTCATTTTCCAAGTTATTATGAACCTGTGGGTGACGAGGGCTTCTTTGCCTTTGATGTGGCTTATGATGTTTTGGCTAAGCTATAGCTTCTGGATTGGTTGACGTATTGAGTTTCACTCAGGTGTTTGTGTTGCCCCATGGGCTACATTTCAAGAAAAAAAACAAAACAAAAAAGCTCTGCTTCTTGCCTAGTACTTCATTGGCATGGCTTTCTTGAACACTGTTCTATATGAACTGTGGCATATGGTTGAAATGTAACATTGTGTTCCCTTAGTTTGAATGAGAAATGGTGGATATGTGTGTCTGTACATGTGTCTGTGTGGCTATGTGTAGAGTAGAGTAGAGTAACTTTATTAATCCCCAAGGACACTTCGGTGTCCAGTAGCATAAGTGTGACATATAGAAAGACAGAATAAGAAACACAGAGTGAGACAGACAGAGACAGAAAGAGAGAGACACACAAGAAAGAAAGAAAGAAGGAAAGAAAGAAGGAAAGAAAGAAAGAAGGAAAGAAAGAAAGAAAGAAGGAAAGAAAGAAGGAAAGAAAGAAAGAAGGAAAGAAAGAAAGAAGGAAAGAAAGAAAGAAAGAAGGAAAGAAAGAAGGAAAGAAAGAAAGAAGGAAAGAAAGAAAGAAGGAAAGAAAGAAGGAAAGAAAGAAAGAAGGAAAGAAAGAAGGAAAGAAAGAAAGAAGGAAAGAAAGAAAGAAGGAAAGAAAGAAAGAAAGAAAGAAAGAAAGAAGGAAAGAAGGAAAGAAGGAAAGAAAGAGAGGGGGGTTGCTTTTACCTGGTGTGGCAGGGGGAGGTATGGTGGATGTGCAGGGAGGTGGAACACACTCCAACACCCCCGACACATTGGCAGCCGCACTCAAAACCTCTTTTACGTGGTCAAAGTAGCGCTTAGTGGGCCAATGTGCTGTCCTGAAATGGCACTCATACGCTTGCATCGCTAGATCCTGAGGAGAGAACCAGTGCCATGAGTTACGCATACACTGTGTAATGCACACGGCTGCACTTAAACATTAAGAGATAATAAAGGTTGTGTGTCAGAGTAATAGAAATTCACCAGTTCTTCGTTGCCAAGCATGAAGCGAAGACCTTGGAGCATAGTAATGAAGATAGTGATGTTATCTCGGTTGATTGATAGATTGCTGAACTTGTGGGCTAGCTGCTTGAGGCTTTTCTCCACTGGGTACAGGTTCAACTGCAGCCAGCACTTCCCTGCCTGGGACAAAATCAACAGGCTGAGCATCTGCATTTTGGCTTACGATGGGACAGACAGACAGACAGACAGACAGACAGACAGACAGACAGACGTGTGTGCCTATATATATTTATAAATGTATGCAAACACTCAGACTGAAAGTGATGATACTTGCAGCAGTGTTAAAAGCAATGAAAAAGTGAAGACAGACAGACAGACAGACAGACAGACAGACAGACAGACAGACAGACAGACAGACAGACAGACAGACAGACAGACAGAATGCCAGTGTAAATTATCTGGGGACTAAAGTAATGGATTCTAAAAAAAATCACCCCCCCTCAGAGTTATCATGGACCAGAAAACTACCAAAACATACCAAAAACGCTTTTGTACCAGGTACTGCAACTTGAGAACGTTCAGTTTCCGCTGGAATGTTGCTGCTTGGCTTTGATGAAGTGTCACCATCATCCATAAATCATATATTTTATATTGAATGTGTTGCCTAATATCAATGACAAAATGCCCCGTGTGTATCATCAGCCCTTTACTGTACTTACCACTGCTTTGGGAGTGTGATTAACTGGAATTATGTAGTCCTGGGGGAGGTTTCCTTTCTTCATCCAAACATAGAGTGGGGAGAAACAAAGTGTGATTTAAATGGCCATAGACACAACTTTACAGTCCTTCAGTACGTACTTGTAGTGAATTTGTCTGAAACTTAGCAATTAACCCTGTAACTGTGTTGTAACACAGTTTTGTGTCTTCAGTTGATTTGGCACTCATTCAAACTATCTTTATATAGGTGGCATTCTGCGAGAAATCGTTCAGTACTTGCTCTATTTCAAGCCCCTTTGTGCCTCTATTAGTAAATGAAAGGAAACAGGTGGAAAAACGAGCGAATAAGAAAAAGGCAAACAAAGTGACGTACGTTTTTTAATTACAAAAAAGCCATGCCACAGTTGTGAGGAGTCTCGTTGCAGCATGTGCTGTACATGCTCAAGTCGGTGTGAATGAGCCCTTAGAAATAAATAGCTTGGCCAAAAACATGGCTGCCACAATTATTGTAAGTTGCTTTTGATAAAATTGTGCTAAATGTAATGTACTGTATACCTCCTGGCAGCCCTAAATTTAGTATATTGTAAAGCCCTCTTTTTACAAGAAATACAACTGCTCCACTGCTCCTTTGACATGCCATAGGAGGAATTTGAAACCATTCTTCTTTACACAGTCTATCTAGCATAACTAACTAACTCTATTCTAGAGTAATCTTGCCCAGAGATGAGTGACATGCATTCCAATTGTCAAATTAAAAGGTCAAGTTTGTCTCCAAGATGCAGGTAAATAATCCTGGTGCGCTCAGTTGGTCGGATGTTCACTTTTTGTTTTGTCATTCCCTTCTCAACCTTTTGTGCGAAAATCAACCACTTTTGGCCTCTTTACTCTCTTTATCTTCCATGACGTGGTGACTTGGAAAACTAGAAAGAAATAATTATCAGGTTATGAAGCCAAAAGCTATTGGCAACTGTTTTCCATGGGTAGTTTTTTTGTTTTGTTTTTTCAAATGGCCATGGTGGTCATGCCATTGTTTGCATGGTCTTAACCCCATACCCCTTTTTGGATTTATCCAGTTTAATTCCCAAATCAAGATGTAAACCTGCAATTCAGTCATGTTTCACTCCTCTGACATGCAAGGTTTTCCAAACTGTTTGTGGCATTATGACACCTCTGATGCGGAGAAGATTGCCGTGTGTGTCCAGCAGCAGTATGAAAGGGTTGGGCACATTGGTGACATCACGATGTTGCACGCATTGACAGACACAGCCAGTAAAAACCAAGCGTTATATTGCACTCAGCTGACACTCTTAGTATGCAAAACGACTTACAGTGAATAAGGTACAGGGACAGTAACAAGTAAACCTACTAATATATGAGGCCCCATGGCTTCCTTCTCCAGATAAAATCAAGCTACAGGGCTCTTCTATTTGAAGAATTACCTCTTCCTCTCAGTTAACATTACATTACATTACACTTAGCAGATGCTTTTATCCAAAGCGACTTCCAAAAGGAGGACATAATAAGCTAACAGATGTGTAGAGAAACACAGAGTAAACAGACTACACACATACACACAAGGAGATACATATGCCTTAGCTAAGTTTCCCAGGGCAGGGACACTTTAGACACACAAACCTCCTACATACTCATACAAGCACAGAGCACCTAGGTAAAAAGATGGTTAGTAGAGATTAGTTTTGTTAGGAAGGGAAGCAGTCTCGGAAAAGAAGGGTTTTCACCAGCTTTTTGAAGGTTGAGAGGGATGTTAGGTTGTTGACTGATAGGTTGTCCCACCATTGAGGGACAACGACAGAGAAAAGTTTAGAGTGACCTCGCTTTGTGTTAGGAGGGGGTACAGCCAGACGGTTTGTATTAGAGGATCGCAACGCTCTGGATGGGATGTAAGCCTTGAGTATGACGTTGAAATAGACAGGGGCAGATCCTGAAGTGACTTTGTAGGCTAGAGTCGAAGCCTTGTGTTGAATTCTGGCCGTCACCGAGAGCCAATGCAGGTTGAAGTTAACATACCCAGGTAAGTTACTAAAACTCCTTTCTGGGATCCCCCTCCCCCTTGCTTTCATTTCTGGCACTTCTGCTATCGTTGTACGCACCTCTGGTACATGTGTCCAGTGATGGAATGTGTTTTTGCAGTGGAAACTTGTTCTCTGACTTTACCCGGCAACAAGAAGTACAATTTTCTGATTGGCTGATAGGTCACTAACTCAGCATAGCTGTAGGGACTAAACAGAGCAAACTGCCTTTGCCTCATCATTTCCTTAATTAATAATTAATTTTTGTGCGGAGAGTTTTATCACTTCTCAGCATGATAAATGTTGTGTGTTTAATGTTTGAGCATGTGAACCTGTTAAAATGTGTGTCTTTTTTCTACTTCAAAGCAATAGTTTGCTTTGAAACTATTTTTATTGGCCAGAAGTCCTAGAACATTGTGTGTGTGTGTGTGTGTGTGTGTGTGTGTGTGTCTGTCTGTCTCTATGTCTGTCTCTATGTCTGTGTCTATGTGTCTGTGAGCGTGTCTGTCTCTCTGTCTGTCTGTCTGTCTGTCTGTCTGTCTGTGTTTTAGCCACTCCTGAAAGAAGGGCTGCACTTAGTGTTGGGCAAAAGATTCTCTCATCAATCACCTTGTAGAGTTTTATCCAACGCTCCACTGCAATCCAACGCTGTGTGCTGTGCTGTACACCGCTGTGCAACAGTGATTTCTGTAATGCCTCATTTCACATTACTGTATTGGGTAACACTTTATTTTACGGTCTGTCTAAATGTAACAATATGTAATATTATGTACCTTCATTGTGTCTGCCTAACACTAACCCTAACCCTAATCCTAATTCTTATCCTAACCCTGCAGTATACAGTAAGTGCATACCGTTGCAAACCGTTACACTGTGCTTCATGATGTAGATACACTGTTAACAGACAGTAGCCTGGTAAACCAGTACAGAGGGTCTGGGCATGCTGCCATTGACATTCATGTATTAGGTACCAGCCAATCCTAGCCAATCAGCAAACAGAGGGAGTGTTTGTGAGTGATGACGTTGACTTTGTGTGCTACATTTGAATTTTAGTGGGTATAGGGCTAATTGCATACGTGACGACCAGACGTTTGCGATTGGGTAAAGGCAGAGCCACTTGTTTTAAACTTCACCAGAGTCCACACCTCCAGGAAGAAATCCTTTCTCAGTGCAGTAATGCCAGACCCTCTGTACAAAATGAAGTATGAAGGGCTGGTTTACCAGGCTACTGTTAACAGGGACCTTAAAATAAAGTGTAGCCCAGTAGGTACTGAATTGTATTTCACTGTGTTCTGCATTACTATACTCTAACTATACTATACTATACTATACTATACTATACTATACTATACTATACTATATACTATACTATAAAAAAAAGAACCTGTGCACATATGATACGGCTGTCTGCTGCCCGAACAATAATGCATGTAATACATTAAACTTAATTTCTAGCTCCTCCTGGGTAATTCGCAGAGCGATAGAAGCCATAGAAGAACCTTTTTCAGTGCTTCAGAGAACCGTCGAGGCAACAGTTCTTTAAAGGACCGATATGACATAACATAGCCCGTTATGATCTAAAGCTCTGAAGAACCATTTCTAATGTGAAGAATCTTACGCATAATGTAATGTTTCAACACAGTGAAGAGTTTTCACGCTTCGTGGAACCATCCATAGATTTAAAGAACCATTTAAGCAACTCTATTTTTAGAGTGTAGCTGCATCCTCAGAGATGACCCTACCTGGGGTGCGTTTCCCAAAAGCATAGTTGCTAACGTTGTTAGCAACTTACTTGGTTCAAACTATGTAGGTGCGACGCAAGTGTGTCTCAAAACCTTCGTTCGTGTGAACCAACCAGAGGCGGTTTTTGGTATAGGCAAACCTAGGCATTTGCTTAGGGCCCCACCAAATTTTCCTTCTTTATGAGGCCCCAAATATGAGCAGCCAAGCCGCGGTAAATAAATTAAAAAAAATATTATTCCAGTAAATATCAGAATAATACTGAATTAATGTTTAAACAATATTTGTCCCAGGACACATACCTGCTGCCACACACACACACACACACACACCACTCAATCTTTACTAATCAATCTTTTTTGAGAACTTTACTAACTGCTACCCTAAACACACACACACACACTCTGTATCTCTGTGTATCTATGTCTCTCTCTCCCTCTCCCTCTCTCTCTCTCTCTCTCTCTCCTCACACACACACATTGTTATTCCTGTCCACATACACACAAAAAATATTTTCATCAGTCCTGTTGAAATGTAGATAGCAGTTTCCATTGGCTCCATCTCCATTTTGTATTCTAGTTCTTATAAGCACAAGATCAGGTTTTGTCTCTGGCAGTTTTCAAACATGATTTCAAACATGGAGCATAATAGTGCTCTCTCTCTCTCTCTCTCTCTATCTCTCTCATTTGATCTGAGCAATAAACAAATCATTTTAGCAAATGCTGGAGTAATTTGAAACTGATTTGCTGTGGAGAGTTAAGATCATTGTAATAAGACCATTGTTGGTGGTACTGCAGTCTTGGTTCATTGCGATAAGCCAAGAGGTATAGGGATGGTTATTTGACTTAGGTGTGTGTTTCAAATATGAGGGCCCCACATCTATATTTTGCCTAGGGCCCCCACGTGGCTAAATCCGCCTCTGGAACCAACATAGTGTGAACCAACATAGTTTGAACCAACATAGTGTAAACCAGCATAGTCCCAACATAGTGCGACCGACACAGGCGTGTCCCAAAACACGAACATTCGCAACAACGTTGGTAACTAGTGAGGTTTGCAACCACAGCTCTCGGTGCTTAGTTCCACCTAACCAACGTTGTTTGAAGGTCTTGACGGCATCCAACATGGCGGACCGAATGTCTCGAAATCCTCGATCATTGTAAATATCTCTGTTGTTTGACGTTGTATCCCTCAGATTTTACAAAACGAGGTGAGAAATATACAGTGTAGAATCTAAAAATCCCATTGTTGTAGCAAAACAATTGATCTAGGAGGATATTTGCAACTCGTTTGGCAGTTTGGCTTAAGCGACTCATGCTGTGACGTACCTTCAAGTACCTCCAAATTCCGTAAACTAGGAGCTGCTTCTGTGGTGCTGTTGGTAGAGCGCAGGTCATGCACACCTGTGTTTGTAGATAGTACTTTGGTTCTAATCCGGGATGATGCATAATTAAAATGCTACATGAAATTGTTGACATTCTCAACTGCCACGTTACTTTTCTTAACGTAGTTTTAGGGTGAACGTGTCTCCCCTGTTGCGCATTAACATAGTGTGGCCAATTTATGCCAGCCTGCATATTCTTGGGCTTGTGTTCATACACTTCAGAATGCAGGTCGCCAAGGTGAAAATAAACTTCCAGCTCCTCCGTCATTACGTGCATTGTAAGCAATAAACCTAATGTTGATAGCGTGTAGCATACTGCTATAAGCACATGCATCGCCTGGTGTCTATGCAAAATAGCATTTTGAAAGCTATTTTAATCAGGCTAGCTGTGATGGCTCGTAGTCTATGTGATTTAAATAAAATAAAAGCATTGTATAGACTTTGTCTTCCACATGACTTCAAAGTCAGGGAGATTTCCTATAGCTTAATGTATTGCCTAGAACTATAGGCTGCTTATGAGACGTGCATAGTCACAACTCATCTGTGTTCATATCCAGAGGTCTGCGTCATTCAATAAACAATGTTAAAGTTTATTTAATCACTGAAATGTCTTGCAAATCTGTCACTAGGCTATATTACAAATGAACACTTAGCCAGCAGTATATAGGGTTCAGTGATACTTTCCACCGTTAGATTTATTCATTTTCTATTGTTTATTTCCTAGTACACAGTTATTCCCGACATCATGTGAAATAGCCTATTATTAGGCGATAAATAATCGGCTACATAATTAGTCATCTCTGTTAAATTCCGTTCACAAGGTTATAGCCTGCTTCGGATTGTTTCTCTCTGCTTCCGACAATGCACGAGCATGTCCGAACACATCTGGAAACCATTGTGGTTTGGATTATATTGGTTCAAACCAACTTGGTTCAGACTATGAAGGTACGACAGTGTTTGGGACACAGTCGCACTTTGGTTGTTGGTTAGCTCAACGGTGCATCGTACCATGTTGGTTTAAAGCTAAGTTGGTTGGTTGTTTGGGAAACGCACCCCTGCCCAGTCAAACATTATATGTATAACAGTGATGATACTTTTATCCACTTTCTTAACAGCAAGAAGCGCAAGATTTGGTCACAAGAAAAACACAGGTGTTATAACGTCAATTTCAAGTCTAAACTAAATGTAGCTACTGCCTTTAGGCTTTGTGGGGCACTACACATCCGCCTCCACTAGTAGCCGCAGGATCAGAGATTGACCCTGCCTGGCTGGATCAGGTCCTGTGGGGACAGGACACCACAGCAGACGCCTGCCCGCACAAAGCGGGATAAGAAGATCCTTGTACCCACTGCACCGGCAGTTATCAGGGGGAAATGTGGGCTGTGATGTGAACGAGAAGTCTGTGGCCTGACACGGCACAGTAATTCCCCATATGGTGCTATGGCTGCTGCTGCAGACACAGATCTGCCTACCTGCCTAAGAGGTGTGTGAGGATGCCTAAGGATAAGATAAGACTTAGGCAGACCAAACACCTTGTTGACAGTACACTCGGCGGGGGGTCAGATCAGGGATGAAACTTCGCACCAACCACCAGCCACCAGCCACCAGCCAATTGCTGGTAACACATAAAAGTGGCTGGTAGATTCCAGACACAAAATAATGAGTTGATTACTGCTGAGTGGCGGCATTTATTTGTCAGTGGCGGGCAAAGCTTCACATTTTAAAAAGTGGATTTCCACTGGATTTGTATCTATGTGGATGGGTTGATGGCTAATTTCGCTGGCTTAAAAACCAGTGACAATAAAGGGCTACTTGACTTGACTTGAATCAGATGATTCGTCAGATCAGCTTATAGTGATGTGCTTCTGCCGTGAACAATGACAGACATCAGCCAGTGTTCAAAATTCACATTCATAGCCCAACAAACCATCCCAGACTCAGAATCATGGTTACTGTACATAAATCCACGGACAAGGCGTTATCCTTATCCTTTGGGGGCGTTATCATTCATATCATCCTGCTTCAACCAGTCATCCTTTTGAGTGGGGCAACTTTTTAACCCAATATCATGTTGACAGAAGTTTGAAAATATTTTGCTGGAAGAAGTCATAGACCATCGTCTTTTGAAGCAAAATGGAAAGCAAATACAATTCCCACACCTGTCTGACTAACACGTTGTTAACACACTGATTGACCCAATTCTTTTCTCTTTCAGTGGAAATTCGTTATACAGTAATAGGTTGGGTAGCAATTACTCAAGTATGCATTGCTGATAGGCGTGTGTGTGCGTGTCTCTCTTTCTCTCTCTCTCTCTCTCTCTCTCTCTCTCTCTCTCTCTCTCACTGAAATACTCATTGATGACGATATTTGCTATTCAGATATTGCAAATATCTTTCCTATAATTGATGCTGATATTTACTTTTGACTCATGAACTAACTATATTGAGACAAGGGCTTCCGCGGGAAATCCACAGTGTGACGCTGTTGTTACCCATTGTTTTGAGAAATGCACTTTAAAGTTGTGCGAACGCTAATGCTCATTCGAAGAATACCCAAAGCGACTCTGGAAAAAAGCTGTAATAGACTCTTAATTTGGAATCGCACTGACTTAAGCGTTGCTAAATCTTGTGGTATGTTTAACCAGCTTTCAATTTATTCTTACACCCAGACATAAATAAACTTAAGGTCCACCTCTACCAAAACATCCAACAAAAACAAATTGTTTCTGTTTCATAACGGAGTCAGCAAGCTTTAAATAGATGTATCGTTTGTAATGTAATTAGTATAACACGTGTTGTAAAGATTTGCTGTTCTTTCAAATTCATGTGAGACAAATCCAGGGTCGATGGCAATAATAATAACAAAATTACTACTACTACTACTACTACTACTAATAAAATTAATAATAATAATAATAATAATAATAATAATAATAATAATAATAATAATAATAATCTTTCCTTGTATAGCACATTTCATACAAAGGATGTAGCTCAAAGTGCTTCGACAGTTTGGCAAAGGAACACAAGACAGAAATAACACATGGCAAGCTTTGCTATAGTCCAATGAACTCACCAGTATATCTAATGTGCCGACATCATCTGTGAGGGGGGTTCTGCCTTTCTCACCACCTGACACCAAGGTCGACAGCAGTAGTGCGAGGATGCAAGCGCTCTCCCCAATCTTTAAACAGACGTAGGAGAAAGTGTAAATAAATAAGAGAAAGCGCAGAATATCTTCAAATTCAGCGCTGCGAAAAGGAAGTCTGCTTATAACTCGTCGGGTGTTCTTGGCAATGTTTCATCTCAGTGCATTGTATCGCTTATTTAGATAATTGAAACGCTTGTTGAACTTGGAAATGCAGTGTTGTCATAAAACCATTCTTAATGAGGCAAACACTTGTGAATAAACATACTTTGGGAGGAAGGTGAAAGCAAAGTGTACTTACGTTTGTCTTCTTCATATGGATGATAAGATTTTTAAGAGTCAAAATAATCGTCTTTGTCTTTTTCTTCGGATTATTTCGTGTTGGTTATTCCACTTGTTCATGTACATTCTCATGCACATTTACCCGATTTATAGTTGAATTTCCCTGATGCTCGAATGTGATAAGTTTCCCGTGAAGTGTTCTGAGCGCACTGATGCGTACTGAGGAGGCAGCAACAGCGCGTTGGCGCAGAGATAAAATCAGCGTTGACTCAGGGGGTTTACCGGGTGCGGGAAGGCGCACGGTCAGGTCGAATTGGTTATAAAGCACGTTAAATCCACCCCTCCCTCTCTACTATCAACCGAAAGATAGCAAACTAAATGCTACACATTGCGTAATTGGTTTAGCTGGCTTAAGGCTACCTGTCTGTGATCTACAAAGACTGCGCTTTAAGCTTAGCCTACTAACGTTCGTGGTGTGTAGAGAGTCTAAAAAGACGCTGATATTGTAAAACACTGAAAACCGTAAAACACAAATCATTACATTAACTGTTTTCGAGCCATATTAGCATCGTCAGCTGGACTTAAAGTTCAGGCACTTA
>CM050199.1:33018605-33066105 GCA_027475355.1 Coilia nasus
AGGGACTCCCCTTCTCGAACATTCAGAGACCTTCCCCCTACCAACCCCAGCAGAGGGACTCCCCTTCTCGAACATTCAGAGACTTTCCCTCTACCAGCCCAGCAGTTGAGCTCCCCTGGGAACCAGAGGTGGATAAAGTACACAATTTATTTACTTAAGTCAGAGTATAGATACTCCTAGTCAAATATTACTCCACTACAAGTGAAAGTTGCTATGCCAATTTTCTGCTCAAGTACAAGTACAAAAGTAATTGTTTTTTAAAAATACTTAAGTATTAAAAGTACAACTATTTTTTTCTCTTTTTTTTGATAATGTGGGGCCACAGACAGGTCACTAGAACTTGACCTGACCTTAAGTTCTTTATACACATCACTATCTTTATATTTTTGGGCCTACCTGACGTTGTAATGTGTTTAACTATACAATGTTTTTTTTACCTTTTACCCTAATATAAAATAATTTAGATGCAAATAAACTTTTAATCAGGAAAATTGCAGTCAACACAGCCTAGCTCTTTAAAAATGATCATTGCTGGTTTCTATTTGCCTTGTAAGTAGGTCCATGTATAGCTGCAGGAATTTAAGATAATGGTGTAAATTACAAAAAAATGTACTTGGTGAGTCTCTGTAGTTCAGAAAAAAAAAACTCTTGTGATTCCTAGACTATGTTTAAAACCATCAATGGAAATACTATTGTTATTCATTCTCTACTAGCAAATCTGAAACAGATGAACACAAACAGAATAACTCTGTTGGAGTGGTATATGTAATTTCAGTTGCAAAGATGTGTGGTGAACGCCAAGTCATTGTCTTATTGCATTCCAACTTTATTATAGTCACAAATGTTTTGATTAAAAATTGTCATTATCTGCCATTGCCATCATGATCATTGCTAAGTTCAAATTCAATGACTGAAAGTAAAGACACTTCAGACTTCGATATGATCTATCACATCATTGCAAAATCACTTTAAAGCCATGTTTCAATACAACTGTAACTGTCCTGATCATACTTTTTAAACAGAAGCTGAGTGCATCCACCTCTCATCAATGTAATGTTAGTAGTATTTCATGCTCACATTTCAAATGTTGTGGAGTAAGAAGTGCAATAAGTTGCCAAAACGTTTAATACTCAAGTAAAGTAAAGATACTTGAAAATTGTACTTAAGTACAGTACTTGAGTAAATTTACTTAGTTACTGTCCACCTCTGCTGGGAACCAGGGGACATTAGTGGAACTCTCCACAGCGGATTTCTCTGGCACTACTGGAACGTAACAAAGCTTGCCATGTGTCTCTCTGTCCTGCGCTCCTTTGCCAAACTGTTGAAGCACTTTGAGTGACATCCTTTGCATGAAATGTGCTACACAAGATTATTATTATTATTATTATTATTATTATTATTATTATTATTATTATTATTATTATTATTATTATTATTATTGTAAAGTCAACTACATTTTTTAAGTTCTTCTTTTCTCTTGTCGCCCAAGATGCCTCAATGACGGCGAATTCTCTATCTCCACACAGAGAAATAATGATGTCCTCCTCTGTGGTAGCTCCAGTCGCTCTTGGTCTGAACACACAGTAAGGGGCCAGACACCCTGATTAGGGCGCCTGCGTTTGTATTATGGTCCATAATGCAATTCAACACAATTACCACAACTGAGTTTCGGTGTAATTACCATAATCACCAGTGTTCAGGACCATCAGGAAGTCATTTGCAATCCTCAATAGTGACTGGCTTAGGGATCTGGGTCATATTTGCAGGGCTGGCTATTTTCACACTGTCCAGGATGTAAAAAGTAGGGTAAACCAAATGATGTCATGGTGGTTTATGAGAAATATACAGTACCAGTAACAGAGGTTGAATTTCATTGTGTGCACTGTGTGCTGTGCCATGTGATCACAATGACAGAAATGGGAGACTTTCACTTTTTGTCTCTTGGAAATAAATATCTTAATGACCTATGACCCATTTCTCACGAAACCCCATTAGGAGAAAAAACAGTATATTTTAACATCTTAAGTTGGACTTATAGGACTTATATTGGGCTTAACTGGACAGTTCTCAGCTGTGTCATTTACGATGTTTAAGGAGTAAAGACAAGATCTTACTGAATACTTCCTCCTAAACCCCCTTTAAAAAAATGATGAAATTCAGCTTACCATAATATCATATTTATTTCTGAAAAACATCAAGACAATTTGAGGCAGCAATAGTTTCCTAGAGAAAATGTCGGTTTTGACAAGGAAACAAAGTGCAGCAAGATAAGGCAACAGCTGGTTTCTTTTGACAGAACACAGCAGGTGTGCTAAAATCCAGAATGACTTATCAAATACAGTTAATGAAGTTCTATTAAGATTGTCAGTGTCATAAAGCCATTTCATTGTGTTCAGACTAAAATAATATATATTTCCGTTTTAAAATTGTAATTGTATCTGCTGTTCTCCCTTTGCTTTACTTTCACCACAAGGAGAGGAGAGATTTGGTGTGTCAGGGAGAACCTAACTTTAAGGCATATTATTATTTTCACATCCTGAGAGTTTTTTTTTAAAGCATTAATGTAGTTTCCTAGCTTGGGCCTGCCCCTACTGCCTGTAACACTACATTGAATTTCACGTTCGAGTCAGTCTGGCCAACCTGACGATTCTCGGCTGTTCCTTTGACAGAAAAATCGGGCACCAATGAAAAACTAACACTACGCATTTGTCATCGGAATCAGTGGTCTGATTGATTGTAGCTCCGTCCAGTAGTACAAAGAAGCATTCGAAAGACGCCCATTGAACTTCCTGTCTCTGGGAGGCCAAGACAGACAGACCAGACCAGACAGACCAAGTTCTGTCTACAAGCTTGGGGCGACAGCCAGGCTAGCAGTTTCCCTCATCTGCAGCTCAGCGTAGGTCAATGGCTGCCCATTTCATTGATGAATGCTAATTAATTTAATCAGAAGACAGAAGCAAAATGTATTCATCCTAACTAATAACGCACAGGCTATCCGAGTCAGACTTGGAGGTGCTAGAACTCGCAGAAGGGGATGAGTATGACGAGTAGGCCGACTGTGAAGAAGTAGAGTATGACGAGTATGCTGATGGGGCTGGCCGTGGCGCGGGCGCTGGTCTCGGTGCGGCCGTTGGTCTCTGTGTCGGCACGGGTCTGCTGGCCGCTCTAGACGTCTGGGCGTAGTAGGCCGTGGCACCGGTTGTGGTGTGGTAATGCTCGCTGTACTGGATTAGGTACTCCGGGTACACCTGGTGCTTCTCGAACACCACAAAGACAGACGGGTTGTACACGTCGTTCACGCAGCTGTCGAAGAAGACGGTGTCCCCTCCGTCCTTGGACGGGGGCCGCAGGTAGCTGGAGTTTCCCTGGGTGTAGTCGCCAACCAGGATGCGACACACAAACATGCACCTGGTGCCAGAGTCCGTTGTGTAGCTGTGGGAGTACTTGGCATCCCTGGCGAAGTAGCTCCCTACAATCACACACAGAAATTAATTAAATAGACACATCCACTTTAGTTTCAGACATGTTTGCTGCCTTGTTCATATATGCAAAACCAATAACCCTTTCTAAGAAGAAATACAAGCTTCATGGAAAATTTTTACCGCAGAACGACTAATGTTACACCCCAAAATATTGCGAAAAAAACTGCTAAATAACCATCATTTTGTGCCAAAAGAGGCTATTGCTAGGCAACATGTACAGTGTTTTTTTTTAGCAAAGTGCCTGTATTTCAAGACCATTAAAAACGCCAGACCGAGAGGGTTTGTCAAAGAATTAACAAATACAAAATGGTAATTACAGTAATCTGCTTACACTGTAATTGAGCCATATTAGCTTTATGTTCAATTTTCAAAAGATAAAGTTTCAAAGCACTGCTAAAGCACAAAGATTATTTGCCAAAGCACTTTCATCCGAAAGGCTTCTTCAGTTCTGGCTTGACGATAGGCAACTAGGGGCTATATGTCTGAAATATCTGAAATATCTGAAAAAGCCTTTTGGATGAAAGGTGAAACATCTTCAAGTTCTAAAAAGATGTCCAGTTGCTTACAACTTAGCTCTTTTGACTACCATGACATGAATGAATGAGAATCTTCACAGACAATGAATGAGATCAAATTGAATTGTGTTTTTTTGTGATTGGCATGTTGTGATTGTTATATTTAGCTGTCTGTATATTAGGGCTGGGCGATATGGCTGAAATCTGTATCACGATATAAGTGTTTCATATCGGTCGATATCGATAATTATTGAAACATTGTGTGACCTATTTAAAAGTAACAGGAGGGAAAAATCTATTCATTTTTATTTTTTTAACTTAACCTTCCTCTGACAGGCAATAAGCATTCAGGCAAAATGACTGTCAAAACACGTTCAATGTTACGATCACAATGAAAACTGAGTGATCCGAGAAAGCTCCGGCTGTCTGAACAGTGTGAACACATTAGGATAAGTGGTTTTGATAAAGTGGTATTGTATCATTGAAAATATATCGATATGGCGATATAGTGTAAAATACATATCGATATAAATATTACGATACGATATTACGATAATATCGATATATCGCCCAGCCCTACTGTATATGCATATATTTGGCTGGCTCTGATTGGTTGGCTCTGCCTCACTCCTGTATTGGCAATTGGTACCTGATTATTTTAGGGCTGATAGTACAAGAAAAACCCTGAGCCCGAACTTTTACTACACGCTATCTAGCTAACTACTTTTTGGAATAAGATTTGATAAACCTAACTAACACCCTTAATGAAGTGTAATGTTAGCATTATGTTACACAGACACAGTGCTATCATACATCAAGTACTGCATGGGCATGGTCACTGTAGGAAAGACAGTCCGAGTATACCCCAACCAGAAACCGTGGATGACCAGCCAGGTCCGCTCTCTCCTCCGGGCCCGCGATGTAGCCTTCAGATCTGGTGACAGAGAGCTGTACAGCACAGCTCGTGCCAACCTGAGGAGAGGCATCAAGGCCGCCAAAGCAGACTACAAACAGAAGATTGAAGGTCAACTCAACAACCCCCGGCAGGTGTGGCAGAGCATACAGTCCCTGACCAACTACAGGGGCTGTGCTGTGACACCTGGGGACTTAGACGCAGCACTGGCGGAGGAGCTCAACAGCTTCTTCGCCCACTTTGAGTCCCAAGCTCAGAAGGCAGCCACACCACCCCAACCCCCTCTACAACCCACACAAACACAATACACACCCCCACTCACAGTGGAGGTGGAGGACGTCAGACGAGTGCTCCGTGCCGTCAACCCCAGGAAGGCCACAGGACCGGATGGAGTACCGGGCAAAGTACTCAAGGCATGCGCTGATCAGCTAGCTCCAGTTTTCACCAACATTTTCAACCTGTCACTGGAACAAGTCAACATCCCAGCCTGCCTAAAGTTGGCCACCATCATCCCAGTCCCCAAAAAGTCACCCACAACCAACTTGAACGACTTCCGCCCAGTAGCACTCACCCCAGTCATCACAAAGTGCTTTGAAAAACTGGTACTGAGACACATCAAAGCCTGTCTCCCCCCCACCCTCGACCCACATCAGTTTGCATACCGGCCAAACAGATCTACCGAAGATGCAATAACCACTGCCCTCCACTCTGCACTAAGCCACCTCGAGAAAACCGGACATCCTCATCCCCAAGTTGGCCAACCTGGGGCTCCCACCCTCCACCTGCTCATGGATCAAAGACTTCCTGATCAACCGACCCCAGCACGTGAAGCTGGGTCCCCACCTCTCATCCGCCCGCACGCTCAGCACCGGCTCACCCCAAGGCTGCGTCCTGAGCCCTCTTCTCTACTCACTATACACACATGACTGCAGACCCACCCACCCTGAGAACATCATTGTGAAATTTGCAGATGACACAACTAGGGCTGCCACAAACGATTATTTTGATAGTCGACTAATCATAGATTATTTTTTCGATTAGTCGACTAATCGGATCATACGTAAATTGACTGTAAAACATACAGCTTATCGCACCAGCATGCAGCTGATCAGATCATAGCTTTCTGCTTGAAGTGTTTAAGGTATGTGCTAACTGAAAATTAAGCATATAAGACAATAGCTCACTTATACCAAACAAAACAGCAGAACCAGGGCTTTACAACGTGACCTCCCGTTTATTTCGGCAAGTATCGGCGAGATATTAATATTTAAAAATTCGCCAAAATCTCTCATATTAGCGCTTTGCATAGGCATTACTCTCGTTGGAATTAGTCGCGAACCCGTGATCGGATAGATAAGGCAGCAAGTACAGAATGTCAGCTTTCCAACGACACCAAGCACATTTTATCACGTTGATTTATCAAGTTAAAACCAGGGATCAAATATTTGCAATGATTTGGCAAATTTTTACTCCACCCATTTTATACTCGCTTTTTTCAGTCAATGTATAATGTAAACAATAGCAGAACTTACCGATTATACTGCTATCATGCATTTCTTCAAGACGTTTCATACAGTTTTGAAATTACTGTAAATTTCTGCACAATATCCATACTCCTGCATAACCCTAACATAACATCCTTCTTTACATTGAACATAGGCCTTTATTTCCGTCAGGCACAGACTACATATTTATCAACATTAAGCCACTGAATATCCCACCATCATGGTTCTTATAGTGCCAGATTCCAGACAATCTACTCACATATGAAAAGATATCCCTACTGACAGCATCCTATGGACAGGTACGTGCAAGAATACAAGGTTGTTTTTTATACGCAAAAATGTTATTGGTTTAGTATTTTTATAAAATCAGTGCAAATAGTAGCTCAAAAACAAAGAAACCAGATCTGGATAGCCTAGACTGTTCTGAAAGAAACAAGATATAGCATGTATGCCCTTACAGAGACCAAGATATGAGCTTAAACGTAAAGGTAGTAAAAAAAATACCCTGAAAATAGCCTAGAGCCTAGGGCATAGGGTTAAACGAGAGTAATGCCTGTACAAAGCGCTAATATGAGAGATTTTGGCTAATTTGAACAAATTGATATCTCGCCGATACTTGAGCGCAAAAGTAAGCGAGGGGTCAGGACATTGGCTTGGTGTGGTGTGCACCTTGTCGGCTTGGTCACAAAGCCGTCCAGAGAAGAAGACCGGACATTTTTAACACAGAAACGTACCGATGAGTAAGTAGCAAAAAAGCTCACTGTTTACCCTAATACTGGCAGCTAACTAGCCGGTTTGTTTACCGAGACGACGGACCCTCTTCAGAATCATCCACAATGACATGCTTTTTTCTTCAGATGCTCTTAGCCGTTGTGCAACCATGATAAACAAGTTCAGCTTTGCAAATGTTGCACTGCACGCTTTTCTCACCACTTTTCTTAAACTGCTCCCACACTTTGGAGCTTTAGGTGTGTGTGTGACAGAAAGGCAGACGCGCCAGTGGAAGCTGCATCCGCAGTTTCGAGAGAAAAGCATGTTAAGTAAAAAAAAAAAAAAAAACGATTCGTCGACGACTAAATTAGTCGTCGACTATTTTGTTAGTCGATTTAATCGTGACTAATCGTGACTAATCGACTAATCGTGGCAGCCTTAGACACAGCGGTGGTGGGGATGATCACAGAGGGGAATGAGGCGGCCTACAGAGATGAGGTCCTTAGACTCAGCGAGTGGTGTGCAGTCAACAACCTGGCACTGAACATCGCTAAGACTAACAAAGTCATCCTGGACTTCAGACGGAACAAGGTCGCCCCTGCCCCCCTGTACATCAATGGCGAGAGTGTGGAAAGAGTGGTGTTGGTGCTGGTGACCTTTTACCGAACAGCGATCGAGAGCCTGCTGACCTACGCTGTGTCAGTGTGGCACTCAAACTGCACAGAAGCTGACAGGAAAAGACTGCAGAGGGTAACCAACACTGCGCAAAAGATCATCGGTTGCCCCCTACCTCCCCTGACCACCATCTACAACTCCCGGTGCCTTGGCAGAGCCAGAAGCATCATCAAGGACTACACACATCCTGGCTACCACCTCTTCAACCTGCTGCCCTCTGGCAGACGCTAGAGGGCCATACCAGCCAAAACAAACAGACTCAGAGACAGCTTCTTCCCAAGGGCAGTCACCATACTCAACTCCAACCTACACTGAGGAACTGACTTGCACCATTATGTTACTGCTATCTGCACTCTATCTGTTTTACTGTTATCTGTTAATTATCAATTGCACCATAATATCAAGACAGTCCATCTGTTTCTTTAGCTGCCTACTGCACATATTGGAATAGGTGGGTGAAAATGCCTTGATACCTCCATCTATTTATGCTCTCAGTCACACCAGTCACTTTATTGTCATACCTGCTGCTGATATGTGCCTGTTTACCCCCAGGCTTTGCACAAGTCTATGCACAGTCTATGCAACTTTTTACAGACAGTAGCTCATATTAGTTATTGTACAGTCTATGTTAATTCTTGTACTTAATTCTTGTACTTAGTAGTTTTTTATAGTAGTTTAGTGTACATAGTTTAGTTATAGTAGTTTAGTGTACATATCTCTCCTTGTTTATTTATGTGTGCACATTATGGGGAAGCTTGTAATCTCATTATACTTGTATAATGACAATAAAGGCATTCTATTCTATGTTAGCCTAATGTTTCTTTGGTTGAGAGCAAAAGCTGGGTTCCTCTTATTAGACCTCTCTGGGTGACTCAAACATGACAACATCCCACCATTGACAAGCTTTTCCTATTAAATATTCTCGGTGTAGACCTATATGTTTTTCTCACTGACAAACATCGCCAAGCCTGAAACTAGGCACAGTGCCTGAGTACTACCAGCCCTGGTATTTTCTGGGAGTGTCTGTGGTTGCTTTGCATCAGCAAACGTTTGCTTTAATTATCTTTTGTAACTTGCCAATAAATTAACTGGTTTTGGAAGGACTATGGTCTTATCTACGCAGTGTGCGAAACTTTCTCTTTGAATCAAATACTTGGCAAGGTTTTTACTTTATGAAGCCAAGACACACAAACACAGACATATGGATTAATTAAAAGGAAAAGTAAAAAAAAAATAAAAAATAAAAACAGGAAGACAGCAGGGGATGGAATTTTTACAGTTACTTTTAAAATGGTAACCAACCTTTGCCGTAGGCTGTGCCGTGAGTCCCACAGATTCTCCAGTCGAAGTTGTTGTGACAAATGGCATCGATGTGCTTGGAGTCCGTGCCGTGGAAAAGCTGCTTTTCTGCCACGTTCCTTCCCCCATTGTTTTTCTTCATCAAGTCTTTTTGCCTAATCCAGGAAAAAAAGGTAATTTTAACCAGGCAGATAAGATCCAAATCAAGGATGACCAATGTTCATTCAAGGTTTGCCAGTTAAATATTGAGGAAATTTAGGAAGTGTCAGAGGTATTCAAATATAGATGGATAACTCCCTATTATACACAATGAACTACCAATGAACTACGATGAATGCCATTAGGTTGGGAAAAAACAAACACACAAACAAACAAACAAACATACCATTGGTAGACTTCCCAGAGGGCTTTGTTCTGGATTCTATCAAGGGAAACAATGTCGAATCCTCGCATGGTCGAGCTGAAGAGAGCCAGTATCTCCTTGTATTCAGCTGTGCTGTTCTGCACCGGTACTCTCTGCCCATGAGAAGATGGATTACAATGCATACATCAGCTTACAATATGCCATATTTAACCTTTTTTTCAAATTACTTAAAACATAACCATAAACATCTCCATAAGTCCCTACAATCTCTAATAAAGCATTTTCCTTCTCAATAAACATTTTTTTATAAGCTGTAGCATAATACATAATACACACCAAAAAAACCGTCCATTATGTAATAAGTGCAGCATATTAGTCTGTATTAGTACTATATTTGCATACATATATACAGCTCTGGAAAGAATTAAGAGACCATTGCAATTTTTCCTAAAATCAGCATCTCTACAGGTATGACAGCCATTCCTTTCCAGTGTCAGTTGAATTTGGAATTTGAGAGAAATGTTGTCAGTAGTTTACAGAATAAAACAAAAATGTTCACTTTACTCACACATATACCTATAAATAGTTAAATCAGAGAAACTGATAATTTTACAGTGGTCTCTTAATTTCTTCCAGAGCTGTATTTGTCTGTTGGTACTCTATATGCATATCATGAAGTGGGTGTGTATAAGTCTACCTTATATCCAGTTTCTGGAGTCAAAGCTTTATCCCAGTGTGCAGGGAGCGCTTTAAAGTTGGATCGACTGTTGGGAGCCTTTTTACTATAAAGAGAAAAAAAAGCAGCTTACATTAGGACAAAAATGAAATCAAGCGATAAGTGCACCTGTGCACACACACACACACACACACACATTAATTTTCACCTCTCTTAATTTCAGTATCACAGAAACACAAATGTAGTAAGACCTCTGTAATATAGGCAACAATTAAACTCATTTTAATCTTTAGTGTCTGATATTTTAGTACTAAGTTGACGGTGTAATAATAATTCACAATGATATAATAAAAACAACATGTTGGGTGCCATGAGAACTAACAGAAAAAGAATGACCTAGTTTTGATGGCCTGGGCATCCGCTGCAGACACAAACACAGGTCGTCTCCGGACAAGCTTCTTGGTGCCGTAGCGTTTGTTGGTCTGGATCATATCTGCACCAGACAAGGTCGGGTTAAAGCAACACCGTTGCAAAGTCGTTTTTATGAGCCTTAAAATCTTAATGTTTCCAAAATCGTTCCAGTGGTCAACTTGTAACAAGTGAAACTAGTTACAACTTTTAACAGGGTGGAAGGCACTTCTGAATCGTTTTGCCGCCCTCCATGGGCTATAACCGCACTAAGTAAGTTTTGGGGAACGGCCCGTCTCTCTGTAGTTCGAATGAGAGACAATTCCGCTTTCAACCTGTAGGGTGGCCAAAAAAAAAAAAAACTACTTAGTGTTGCTTTAAAGTCTGTCCAGTTAGTACAGAACTTCACTTCTGTGCTGTTACTTTTACATGTTCTTTATACAGACATGTCGTCACAAATGTGTTCCACTTTGAATGTGCTACAAGTCTTTTTGACTGCTCAAATGTTTGAAATATTTTTCAGCTAACTGTCTGGGCTGCCTTGCATGAGGTGGCATTAAAACTGGAATAAAACTGTGCTTCAGACAATTATCCACAAGATTACTTTGGAACTGCTATGACCTACGAGCATGCCATTTTAATGCAGCAACACCCTGTGGTATATGTGGCCACGCACACGATTAAACACACGCATGCATGTCGCAGGAGGCCAGGTTGGATGGTTCTTTGCTGTTGGGCAGCTGTGGCCTCATGGTTAGTGAGGTGGCCTTGGCATCAGAGGGTCACAGGTTCGATTCCTGTACCAGTAGCAAAATAATGTGGGTTGGGGAGTGTATTACCAGTGCTAGATAAACACTGATTGGAATGTCATAATTTCATCGGAAACTTCTTGGCAGGGTGGAACGAACGGTCCACAACACCTCCTCCAGCATTCTGATACTGCAGCTTTCTGGAATGCTACTGTATGCTGGGGCATGGGCAAAAGTTCTAGGGTGATTCATGCTCTACCTTAGCCTGGTAAACCCGCCCCTCGTACTTCATTTCATTTCGTGCAGAGGGTCTGGAACAGAGACCGTCAGAAACGATTTGCTGGAGGTGTGGACTCTGCTGAAGTTTTTAAAAAGTGCACCTGCCTTTTAACCAATCGCTAACGCCTGGTCGTCACGTATGCAATTATCCTACCTACGCACTACAATTCAAATGTAGCACACAAGGTCAATGTCACAGCTAACGAACACACCCTCTGTTCGCTGATTGGAGCGTTCGTGCTGGAAGTCCCCAAATGCTCCCCAAGAGCGTCCGGACCAGACCCTCTGCACGAAATGAAATGAAGTACGAGGGGTGGGTTTACCAGGCTAGCTCTACCTGGCATGGTGGACCAGATTCTTGCAGCACATGCGTAGGAAGTCTGGCAACACGATATGGGCATACTCTTTCCTTCCTGGCAATAGGCAAATACTTTCGGAGAACTTAACGTCGACTAATCGCAAATGCTTAAATGTAGCACATGTTTTAGCCATATACACAGTACACAATGAGATGAGTGAAACATTTCACCAGGATTCATTGGTGATACATGCAACTGTTAGAACACAGTATGGACAAGACAGATACACAATAGTGCCTACATGCACCATCATATCCTGTTGGTTACCTTGTAAACTAAGCTCGTACGTCTGGGAGCCGGCTGTAAACTCCACCACTGCATTGGGATCCTCCTGATATTTCTGCTCCAAGTCCTCACTGCTGATGGAGGCTGAATTGTGACCTCCTGCCTATCAAAGCACATCCAGACAGATGGACATTAGATCACATACAAGGATACAAGGATAAAAGGATACAAGGAGTTTTATTTGTCACGTACATAGACATACTGGGTAGTAGGACATGCAGTGAAACTGATGAATACACGTTCAAGGTTTAAATTAGCAGTGAAAAAATCTAAAGGGAATAGATACTACAGTGCTGAATTTTTTTAAATAATGAGCTTAATTTATTGACACGGATATATGAGTCGTTTCATATAACTAAATTGTAACTTTCCTGAAAGATAAATACATATTACGGTATATATCTGAATATGTACGGACATTTGAATTGAATTCAATAACATTGTTTCGTCATTTATCCATCTATCTTATTCCGCGTGACTAACACATCAGATGCATATATTGTTTTTTTCTTCTTGTTAACTTTTTCATTTAGAGATGTTCGTTTCTATCAACAAGGTCAAGACTGTGTTTGTGTTTCCATCCCTCCCTCTATTTCCCTCTTCCTCTTTCTCTCTTACACACACACACTGGAAAAAGACAGAATGTCATGTGTCACTGTGTTAAAATAAGCCACCTTTCCCTGAAAATAGTCACTGTCACTCACACACACACACACACACACACACACACACACACACACACACACACACACACACACACTAGAAAAAGACAGAATGTCATGTGTCACTGTGTTAAAATAAGCAACCTTTCCCTGAAAATCGTTGCTGTCACTCACACACACACACACACACACACACACAGTGGAAAAAGACAGAATGTCATCAACTGTGTTAAAATAAGCTAACTTCTCCTGAAAATAGTCTTTCTCTCTCTCTCACACACACACACACACACACACACACACACACACACACACACACACACACACACACACACACACACAGACACACACATTCACTCACACACACACACACACACACACACAGTGGAAAAAGACATTATCAGACATAATCAACAGTGTTAAAATAAACCACCATCCCCTGCAAATAGTCTCTCGCTGTCACTCACTCACTCACACACATACACACACACATACACACACACATACACACACACTGTTGATCTCTATGTCTGTCTATTCCTTCATTCCTTCACACAGTTAAGGGAAATCTGCAGCTTAAAGCTGACGAGAAGTGTAAAATGTCTTAAAAGGAGACACGCAACACTAATATATTTTTGTAGCCATGTTTGCTCCTTACTGCCATGGCGTACTGGATCCAGTCCCCGTGCTCGTCCTCCCAGTACCAGGCCCACTGGGTCGTGAGGATGAAGGTCGGCTGCAGCACGGACGAGACCGTGGACAGGCGCCGCACACGACGCAGGCTACGCGTCATCGTGTCAAAGCACACAGGCTCCACCCCCTTACTGCCATTGGACCATGACAGGCAGGAGGACAGAAGAGTGCATTACATTACAATTACATTACAATACATTACAGTTAATAGCATAATATTAGCATATTAGCATAATATTACAATTTTATCCAAAGCGACTTACAGTAGACACTTCAGTTCAAATAGTGGATGACATCTGAACCACACAGAAAGACTGTCTGCACACTGCTATAGATCTAAAAAAGTTTACTACATTTCCCAAAGGCAATGGCAGCGTTTAACTCTTGCCATTGTTAACCGAATACATTTTTTGGGATCTATACCAAATGAAACTAGATGTACCGCATAGCGTAGCCCCCTATGGACCAAATTTTATGGCATGTTCTGTGGTGTTAGAGGTCTTTGTGGTGATCGTGCATGACGTATTTTGCGCAGTTCCCACTTTCTCGGTCCAAGATATTGGCAACTCAAAATCCCAATTTTTGCATTTACTCATATCACTAGGTGGCGCTATGCTTCAAGTGAGAGTTTATGGGCTGGGTCGATACATCTCTGTAACACCGACATACTAACACAAACTCGTTGTCTTGGGCAAAATTGTTGACGAGTTTTTTAACAAAAACTGTTTTTTGACACCTAGCTTCGCCAATACACATCGCCCCCTATGAGGACATGTCACAAAATTTAGTACACATGAAAAGAAAGCTGTTTAGAGATGGCATGTCAACTTTGACCAAATTTGAGTAATTAAAAGCCAAGATACGGACTTTTGAAGAATTTTAAGCTACGTGTTAAATGTTCATTGACGTGTAACTTCGGAACAGTTTATCTCAAGATAAATCTTTTGATTACTTTTTGTCAGCATTGTCTGTAGATGACATATACCAAATTTGGTGAGATTCACATGAACGGCCTATGACAAGTTTGTTCAGATTCGTTTTCGCAATATTAAAATTTCACGGAAATTGTTCTCGTTGGAAGTGGGCGTCGACCAGTGTTTTCAATGCGTGAGGGTCAATAGATTTCACGATAAAAAAAAAATTGTTGTAAACGTAAGCATTCTCTAGATAATAGGCAAAATTACATTTTCTACAATTACAGCGCCCCCTATGGACCAAATTTTATGGCATGTTCTGTGGTGTTAGAGGTCTTTGTGGTGATCGTGCATGACGTATTTTGTGCAGTTCCCACTTTCTCGGTCCAAGATATTGGCAACTCAAAATCCCAATTTTTGCATTTACCCATATCACTAGGTGGCGCTATGCTTCAAGTGAGAGTTTATGGGCTGGGTCGATACATCTCTGTAACACCGACATACTAACACAAAATCGTTGTCTTGGGCAAAATTGTTGACGAGTTTTTTAACAAAAACAGTTTTTTGACACCTAGCTTCGGCAATAAACATCGCCCCCTATGACGAAATGTCACAGAATTGAGTACACATGAAAAGAAAGCTGTTTAGAGATGGCATGTCAACTTTGACCAAATTTGAGCAATTAAAAGCCAAGATGCGGCCATTTGAAGAATTTTAAGCTACGTGTTAAATGTTCATTGACGTGTAACTTTGGAACGGTTTATCTCAAGATAAATCTTTTGATAACTTTTTGTGACCATTGTCTGTAGATGACATATACCAAATTTGGTGAGATTCACATGAACGGCCTATGACGAGTTTGTTCAGATTCGTTTTCGCAATATTAAAATTTCACGGAAATTGTTCTCGTTGGAAGTGGTTGATTTCACGATAAAAAAAAAAATTGTTGTAAACCAAAGCATTCTCTAGATAATAAGCAAAATGACATTTTGTACAATTACAGCGCCCCCTATTGACCAAATTGTATGGCACATGCTGTGGTTATAGAGGTCTTTGTGCTGATCGTGCATGACATATTTTGCGCAGTTCCCACCTTCTCGGTCCAAGATATTGGCAACTCAATATCCCAATTTTTGCATTTACCCATATCACTAGGTGGCGCTATGCTTCAAGTGAGCGTTTATTGGCTGCGTCGATACATCTCTGTAACACCGACATATCACAAAAATTTTATGTTGTTGGGTGAAACATTCACTGAGCTATTCAGCAAAAACTTTTGCCGGTCTCCCCCTCTTTGACGTACGCTGGCACAGCGGGGGGGTGGCCCTGGGGGACCAAAAGCTTCTAGTCGCTCGAAATGTTCTAGGGCTACATGCCTACAAAGATTCATGTCCCACCGAGTTTCAGTGTCCCGGGAATCGTTGACGGACTTTCACTAAAAAAAAAGAAGAAAAAAAAAAGGGAAAAAAGTCGTGGCAACTCTATAATGATCGCTTTCGCTAGCGGCGGTCATAATAAGATGAGATGTGGTGTGTACACATCCCAAATTATTTTGCCTTGGGTTAAAATGTCACTGGAATTTTATTACAGCAATTTCCACCAACAGTGTTTTTTTTTTATTGACTTGGCTCCATTTTTGAAGCGGCAATGAAGCACACATATACAGACTGATATCTCCCATCATCAATATGCCAGGTAATAAAAGTGTAATGGTTGCTCTGTGCCTGCAGCTTGTTTGCGGTGGAAGTTAAAGCTTGCGACTTTGGTCACCCCTGAAGGAGTGCCTCACTATCTGATCAAAACAGACGTGCGAGTGCTTGTCAGAACACAACATAAAACATTTAATCCCCAGACTTAAAAGCAGAATTTCCATGACCTTCTGTATAAGGAATTGTACAATATACCATAGTTGCTGAGGAGAAAAAAAAACAATCAATCTGTAGTCTCCAATCAATTAACCAATCAATCTGTAGTCTCCATTTCTAGGTTCAGGTTTTCACTGTGCAAAGCTGTTTGCTTTTGTTACGGTAATAACATAAGATTTTACTGAAAAGAAAGGTGTAGCCTTTTCTTCTACTAAAATTTTCTACTGAATA
Source organism: Coilia nasus (assembly GCA_027475355.1). Classification (NCBI taxonomy): domain Eukaryota; kingdom Metazoa; phylum Chordata; class Actinopteri; order Clupeiformes; family Engraulidae; genus Coilia; species Coilia nasus. Next base: position 33,035,191 of record CM050199.1, read on the forward strand.
ATAAGAGCAGAAAAAGGATACTAGACTTTACACACAAACATTACATTAGACTAGACATGCTTTTATCCAAAGCAACTTACAAAAGGAGGACATAATAAGCTAACAGAGGTGTAGAGAAACACAGAGTAAACAGACTACACACATACACACAAGTAAATACATGTACCTTAGTCAAGTTTCCCGGGGCAGGGACACTTGAGACACACACACCCCCCACACACACACAGACTCAAACAAGCACGAGGCACCAGACAACTCAAGTAAGGTATGAGAAAGGTTAATGCCCAATAAAAGCAGTGTTGTATAAAGTACTGAACAATCACACTCAAGTAAAAGTATCGGTAGCTCTCCAAAAAATGACTTTGGTAAAAGTCAAAGTCACTGACTGAAATGTTACTTGAGTTAAAGTCTTAAAGTATCTGAAATTTCTTGCACTTAAGTATTACAAGTACTGTAAAAATAAATGTACTCAAGTAATGTAATTAAAAGTACAAGTAGAAGTAAATAACAAAAAAAGACAGTCTGAAGTTTCTCTTTTTTTATTATTATTATTATTATTATTATTATGATACACTTGGTCAAGTACACTACTAGAAATGAGGGTAACGCTTTAGTATAGGCCTCATATGTTGGTCAGTAATACATGTCTAATTGCTGTCTGCATAAGTGACTTATGACATTTAAGGGCCAACTAGGGCCTTATGATTATCAATAATAAAAGCCTTATTGGCAGCGAACAAGAAATTTGTGAATTCACATCTAACAAATGATTTATTTTGCATAACATGTCTTAGTCATACAGCGAGTTAGGTATGTGTTAGTGGCTAACGTGAACACTAAAATAAAGTGTTACCGAAAGGAGGTACACACCTACAATGGCAGGCAAAAATGTAGACCAGTTTGGACCAGTGTAAACCATTTCTCAAAATGTCAGTGCAGAACATGAGGCGAATCACACCATTAACAGAAAGATGGCAAGTGCAGATTTTTTCCTTTCTACAAACATGACATCAATATAAGTCAAATACGGAGAAAACTGAAGCTTATCTGGCTTGTGAAGAGGGAGTCCAGTTTGAAAGCCCTTTTTGTAAACCTTTTAAAAATAAAAAGTCAGCATTGAAAGTGAGGCGAATCACCAAGCAAGAAAAAGCTCTACCATTACTAAAACTAGAGGTACACACAACCAATTGGCATTATTTAAACAAAACAAAAAACAAATTTACAGAAGGAGATCAGTTTGAAACCCCCTGTAAACCCTTAAAAAGTGCTGGAAATGAGGTGCACACCACAGAAAACAGTTGCTACCCTTATTGCACTTTTGGGCCAAAATGTTAACATTTTACATAGAACCAACAGCTTTTCCCTTTTGCAAAGTCAAGCCCCTCATCCCATCCCCACATCTTTGCCCTTCGCCGTTACTTTTCTCCCTCTTCAACTTAAACCTTCTTTGAGGGCATCCTTGCACATAACCCCATGATCACTTGAAACTGTAAAACTTTTTGTTCATCTTCAAAAGCAGCTGACTCTCAAAAAGCCTAGAATTTAGCCGTACTCTTCGTGGGCTGAAAACAAGACCTGCTATGCTGAAGAGCCTTTCGCATGCTGCCGACGCTGGGAGGGGCGTGTTGAGTTTGACAGACAACTTGCAGACAGAAGGAAAGGACTTCAGAAGGTCCATGTGGTCAGCTGAGCAGGACAGGTAGGCATCGAATTGCTTGACACCATCTTGGGTCTTCGATGCTTGCAGAGAAGAGAAGAAGTCATCCTCGTCTGAACTTGACCTTGTCACTTCACCTGGCTGCATGGAGGGATCCTCGATATGCTGCTTGATGTAATCGATTCCTGAAATATAAAAAAGGAAGGTTATAGCCAGGGATATAAAATCAACTTCTCATCACGAGCCAAATTTGGCCCGTAGATGTTAATTGTACTAGTCAGACATGCACTCCCTACCAGTGAAAGTGGCTACTAAGCTTCATTTTCGACCAGCCAAATCAGAATTTGGCCCGTCGGCGGGTGTTCATTTAGAGCCCTGGTTATAGCACTTAATGATGCAACTCTACCATGTCATCTCTGCCTCAGAGTAGTGAAACATTAAAGCATATGATTCTCTCCCCTTCACCTTCCTTCAACGTTCCTTTTCATGCACCAACCGAGTTGCAAACCCAATATGTTGCTACTAAGTGTTAAGGCACAGACAAACTTAAGTACAGTATATCTATGCCTTACCCATTTTAATGGTAGCATCATCCTTCGTCCATGTCATCCGGAATTTGGGAAGAAGAATTGCAGCTGCAACCAGCTCGGCATCCATGAACATGTGTCCGAAGCGGTTCTGAATTCCAGACAGCAGAGCATCAACAAGAGGCTTGCAGTACTTCAGCTGCAACTTCACCTTGTCGAGTTTCACCTGTAGCAGGTGAATTGTAGGCAGCAGCCACCCCATTTGTGCGTTGGTTTCTGCTTGCAATATGTTGGTTGCCTGGGCGACAGGGCTCATTACAGCAGCATATTCACTGAGAAATGCGAGTTCAGCTGGGTTGAACCTGCACACACACAAACACACACACTTATGCATGATAGAAAGTGAACAGCGTCTGTGATGCATTAAACCTCTATTATATGTAGCAGTCATTCCACTTTTATTTTAGTATCATTTTAAAATCTCAGGCCTACTTACATTGGGACCTTCAGGTCAGTGGCAATGGCTCTCAACGCTCCTTCTCCCTTCTCCTTAGAAATCCTAAACAGGCGTTCCACGGCCATGAACAAGGAATTCCACCTAGTTTTATTTGGTCGTAGAAGCTGAAGGGAACATACATCTTCAATCATCTCAGCTGCAAGTGTGGATCTTCCACATTTGTTCCATAGACCATAACACTTGCCAAATGTTGCATGGTGCAGCTTCTTGTAAGCGTCGCTGGAGGTTGCAGTAAAGTAGGGTGACCAGATTTCCAGAGTCTAAAACCGGGACACTATGTGTGACGTCATGCGCGTGCACATTCTCTTAGGCATTGTCGTGTAGTAGTCTAGTCTGCTATCGAAGAAAACCGTGAAAACACGGCCGCTGTATACTGCAAGATACATTGTAACATTGACTGCGAAGATTTCGCAGAGCGCACCTACCATTGTCACACACACCAGTGTTGGGCAAGCTACTTGTAAAATGTAGTGAGCTAAGCTATCAGCTACTCAACCATAAATTAAGCTTCACTACACTAAAGCTACCACCATTACAAATGTAGTGAGCTAAGCTACAAAAATGTGGGGAAAAGTAGTTTACTACATGAGAAGCTACATTGTACCGACATAATGTCCCAGGGATAGCTTATAAGACTAGGAACATTTGTATGGAATAAAATGGTTATAGTTTCTTTAGGAGCCTAGATGCTTATGTCCAAAGTGACTTACAGCACAGGACAGAAACAAAAAAAGATAGGCCTACTTTGTTGTCTGTGTTGTGCATGTGCGTATGTGCCATAGACTGTGCACTGTGTAAGTGTAGGCCCAGCTGTTTTTTTTATTTATTATTTATTTATTTTCAAACCTCACTTTCAACATTTCTTGAGATGGTAGTATTTGCTTATGCTGTATTATTTTCATATCCACCTTAGTTTTTTACCATCCCAAAGAAAATATGTAGGAAGGCTAAAAGACAAGTAAAACTGACCACCAGCAAATACTAAATGACTTGCCATATTATTTTCTGTGTATTATTGTACACAAATATGCAATAATGCCACTTGGAAAGTGAAAGCAAAGAGGCGGATATCCCTGGCTTCAGAAAATACTGCCATGAATTCAGACAAATATGAATGATTGGGTTGTGTTAGAATCAGCTGGCTGATAGAAATAGCCTAAGTGGTGGAGGTGAACAATCGTCTGCAGTAGCCTACTTGTCACCTTCACACACACTGCATTTGAGCAACAAACTACTAAAAAAACAGTCACTTTGTGTGTCGAGTGTAAATTGCAACCCAGATCCAACAAAAATAGGACAAATAAGCTTACCGATCAATTAATTCAACATGTTATAACCTACGTGCAATATGAACTACGAGCCTGCTGAGTGGCACGGTGCCATCTGAACTCGCCCGTTTCCAAAGACAGCTTACATAACGATGCACTTTGAGAAATGTTTGTCATCTCATTTATTGTTTTCCTTTTCCTAAGACATTTATGCAAGTATCAACTGCATTAGTCTCCTCTTGGAAGCTTTAAAATCCTCGCGTTGTTGTAGCCATTTCCATATCGAAGTGTTGGTCGCCAATAGTTCAAGCAAGTTATCTAGCGGGACCTATATGTGGATATTATCCGATGTGAGTGATCACGTCGCCGGCCAGCTTACCGTGGCAGCCTGGCTCCCACACGAGTGGGAGCAGCTTGCCCATGATGTTTAACAGACATTCACTTTATTGTGCTCAAAACCATATTGTGATGCAGGTAACTGCTGTTTTCCTCAGGCATGCCCTGAAATGTGTAGCTTTTGAGGACGCTACGTCTCTACTTGACAAAAAAATAGCTTAACTACAGGGACGTTACTCCATAAATAAAGTAGTGACGCTACGGCCAAGCTACTGGGAAATGTAGTTAAACTAGTAGCTTCACTACAAGTAGCGGCGCTACTGCCCATCACTGTCACACACACACACCGACTCTGAATTACTGGAAACTTCCATTAGGCTTTAATTTAACAGTTTTGTATATACTATCACTGTAATTTGGGCAGCTTGATGTGGTGTTGGGTGAAAACCGGGACATTTTTGCGTCCCGACTGGCTTTTGTCGGGACTCGGGACACGCGACTAAAAATCGGGACTGTCCCGGTAAAACCGGGACGTCTGGTCACCCTACAGTAAAGGAATCTCGATAAGATTTAAGAGATGGCAAGCGCAGCGTTGGTGTCTCGGTAACTGAAATTCAAACCCATCATCTTCATTCAGAAGAGCTGCTGTGTCAATGTACTCCACATCTTCCTCCTCATCTGCTCCATCCCCTTCCTCTTCAGACTGTGCAGACTCTTCAGCAACTTCTTCATTGTTGTTTTCATCTTCCCCAAACACCCGAAAGGCCTTCAGAAAATTTGAACCATTGTCAGTGGTTGTTCGCACTATCTTGCCTCTAATATCAAATTCTGCATGAATGTCATGCAAAGCATTGGCCAATCGTTCGAAGGTGTGGGATCCTCTCAGCTGCCGGCACGCCAAGGCTGCTGAACATCGCTCAAGATTCTCTGGGTCAATCCAATGTGCCGTAACACCAATGAACCCTCGCCTTCTGACCGACCAACAGTCAGTAGTAGTAGCGACGTATTCGACCCCCTTCATTGCCTCAGTCAGAGCTGCTTTCATTTTGTTGAAGCCATCTTCAATCTTGGAGGTGAGAGTCACCCGGGACATCATTTTGGCATTAGGGACGAGGTCACTGACGAGTTCTCTGAAGGGTTCCTGCTCAACTATTGAGAAAGGCCGAAGCCCATGTACAACATAGTTCACAATGGCCTTGTCAACGGTCTTCTGAGGGGTCATGGACACAGTCTGGGTTAATGTGGTCTGCTTGCTGCTGGGGGTGGGTGGTCCACTGGCCCTTTTTCGTTTTGCTGTGGTCAACTCGACATATTTTTGAAGATGGTGTGGATGCTTTCTCTGAAACAGACAAGAAAATGAAATTGAATAATTGTCAACCTGGAAACAAATTGCCTCACCCACAGTTACAAAGACTGCTTCAAAACTATAAAACTATTAATTGGGTATACAAATAGTGTGTGTGTGGGGGGGGGATACATATATGTTAAGTCCAGTACAATGATAAAGTTGGTATTGACACATTGCAATAACAGTAGACCTAATATGTTACCTTGATTCGGTAATGACATTACATTTTAAAGTAAATAATTATTTTTGTTTAAAATTACTGCCCAACAGTATAAGCAAGATAATTGAGAGGGTATAAGTTATTTGACGCATGTGGGATTTACAACGAAAGTTAAACTATTTGAATGTTCAAAAATCAAAAGTTGAGTAGATTGCCACGTGCAACACATTAGCTACAATAGCTAGCTGATAGCATACCAGCATCAACTGAAATTCGACAGTACGCTTGTGTAGCAATTGGAAAAGACTGCAAGGCTATGGTACTAAGACAGCAGAAGCACATAAACAAAGTGTTCTTGAAATGTTAAATGTAGTACATGTTAAAATGTTTTGTAACACGCATGCCTTTCGCTATTCATTTCGCTTGGCCTATTGCAATCTTCTTTCTTTCCCTAGACCCAAAAGGCTAAAGCCTGCTACAGCCATGTGTAAACGAAACACTGCCGCACACAAAATTAATTTCTTCAGGTTACGCTCAGAATTCCACATAAGTCCATGTAATACCCATCATATAGATACTGGACTGCATAAACTTCATAAAACACGCTTACCTCAATATGTTTCTTCAGGTTGGACGGAGAGTTCCTGTATGATAGGATCTCCACATTTTTCGGAAGGCATAGCAGGCACTTCATCCGGTAGGACGAATCCTTGACATCGGAATATGAAAACATAGCGCTCAAATAAGGCCACGGGTGCTCGTCGGATTGAGGTTCCCCTTCATTTGTAGTAGTACTGCTAGTCGACGCAGTCGTTGTCTCTGGCGTCTCCTCTTCCATTGTAGCTTCTATATTCTAGCTGCTAAGTGCTGTCGATAACGGGACTTGCAGGTGTAGTCACTCTAGTAGTCATACACCAAGCAAAGGCAATTTGCCAACAAGCCAGTGCATGTCCTAACTTCGCTGCAGTCAGTCAGCGAGGGTGGGGCGGAGTTTTGTTTCTTTTTTTTTTTTTGTAACGAGTAACTAAATGGAACTTTAAAAATATATCGGAGTAAAAGTATGCAATTGAGCTCCGAAATATAGTGAAGTAAAAGTGAAAGTTGTCAAAAAAAATTCAACTCCTGAAAAGTACAAAGTATCCCAAAATATACTTAAGTACAGTAGTGAAGTATTTTTACTTCGTTACTATACAACACTGAATAAAAGAAAATTGCATGGAAACAAAAACACCCTCACATTTTTTATCACACACATATTTAACATAATAAACAGACGACAGGGCCTTATTTTGACCACTGAACCATCTCATTATCAGTTAGCTGCAACTTCACAACTTTACACGAATAAAAATGCAGACAACAGAACCATCAAAGTGGTACGTAGAATATATTTCGATCTGAAGAATGTTCAGGATAAACACATTATGACAAGTTTACTCTACCTCAAGTCTCAGAAGCAAAAAAAAAAAAAAAAAAACCTCAGTATAATGCAAAAATACGCCAAGCCATTATGATGTTTAACCAAAGCCTCAGGCACGTATACAAACCTAAACTCAGTGTATCACTGTGTTTATATAAAAAAAAGATTGGTTGGCGATGGGAAAAAACTGGGCTAAAAAATGGTGCAGTGTATACAGTTCACATTACACAAACACTCACGCAGTATTACCTGTAGGAGTTGGCTGGGTTGCAGTAATGCTCTTCTATGGTCTCGTTGTCGGCCAGTGCAGCCCAGGTTAGGCCGTCTCGCACCTCCCAGCTGTAAGGCAGGGCGGAGTGGGCCTTGAAGCACCTGTCTGCAACACAGGGACAAAGAGTACAGGGGGGTACTACAGAAAGCAGGTTTAGCCACTTACCTGGGTATGTTAACTCTGAGCAATTGGTAAATCTAGTATTAGAAGAGCCCTGTGGCTTTGTGTTGATTGAAGGATGAACATCCAACTTTCTTCTATTAGAAGGTTTACAGCTCACTCTGGGTTAACTTAGCTGGGTTAGTTACTAAACCACCTTGTTGGAACAAACTCCAGGTCTGGACTCTGCATTTGCCTCTCATAACCGTGTATATGATATGATATTGCCATATGACATTGCAGGATTCATTTCTGAGGGTGCCCTTATACAGGCTGGGCCAAAAATACTGGACATATTTTTAAATGCTATACATGTGTGTATGTGTGTGTTTTGTGGGTGGGTGTTTGTGTTTATATGGGTGTGAATGTGTGGTTGTGAGAGAGTGTGTGTGTGTGTGTGTGCGCGTGCATGCCCCTGTTTCTGTCTGTGAGTGTGTGTGTGTGTGTACTATAAATGTACACTGTCAATGTATAAATATGAATACAATGGAATAGTTCAAATGCACACACGCTGTATAAACTTAACCATAGAACCAACTCAAAAAATGTATGCAATGCTTTTTAACTAAGCAATGCCACGTCGTTCATAATGCTTGAAATATAGAGCATGTTAACCCAACTTGAAAGCCTTCATGCAGCATACCAGTAATGCCTTTTTTTTTTTTTTTGAAGTTGGTTGCTTCACTTTACTAGCATTAATAAATTGACCTATTTGTCAAATTGTCAATTTAAACTTACCTCCATGTTTGCAGCTTCCCTTCACAAAGTACAAGCAGATCTCTGTTTTGTCTACAGAAAACAAGAGGCAGTGTAATGACTAACATGGTAACGTCTGGACTAACTTATCTGGATCAGAATTAAACTTTAGAATAAAACTTTATTTATTTATTTATTTACTTACTTACTTTATTTACTTTATTTATTTTTTTATTTAACCTTTATTTCCCACCCTGAGAACATCAATGTGAAATTTGCAGATGACACAACGGTGGTGGGGATGATCACAGAGGGGAATGAGGCGGCCTACAGAGATGAGGTCCTTAGACTCAGCGAGTGGTGTGCAGTCAACAACCTGGCACTGAACATCGCTAAGACTAAGGAACTCATCCTGGACTTCAGACGGAACAAGGTCGCCCCTGCCCCCCTGTACATCAATGGCGAGAGTGTGGAAAGAGTGGAGACCTTCAAATTCCTAGGGGTCCACATCTCTGCCGACCTGTCCTGGTCAGCTAACACCACTGCACTGGTCAAAAAGGCACAGCAGCGACTTCACTTCCTGAGAGTGCTCAGGAAGGAGCAACTCAACACCAACCTGCTGGTGACCTTTTACCGAACAGCGATCGAGAGCCTGCTGACCTACGCTGTGTCAGTGTGGCACTCAAACTGCACAGAAGCTGACAGGAAAAGACTGCAGAGGGTAACCAACACTGCGCAAAAGATCATCGGTTGCCCCCTACCTCCCCTGACCACCATCTACAACTCCCGGTGCCTTGGCAGAGCCAGAAGCATCATCAAGGACTACACACATCCTGGCTACAACCTCTTCAACCTGCTGCCCTCTGGCAGACGCTACAGGGCCATACCAGCCAAAACAAACAGACTCAGTGACAGCTTCTTCCCAAGGGCAGTAACCATACTCAACTACTGCAACTACTGCACATATTGGAATAGGTGGGTGAAAATGCCTTGATACCTCCATCTATTTATGCTGTCAGTCACATCAGTCACTTTATTGCCATACCTGCTGCTGATATGTGCCTGTTTACCCCCAGGCTTTGCACAAGTCTAGGCACAGTCTATGCAACGTTTTACAGACAGTAGCTCATATTAGTTATTGTACAGTCTATGTTAATTCTTGTACTTAATTCTTGTACTTAGTAGTTTTTATAGTAGTTTTATTGTACATATCTCTCCTTGTTTATTTATGTGTGCACATTATGGGGAAGCTTGTAATCTCATTATACTTGTATAATGACAATAAAGGCATTCTATTCTATTCTATTCTATTCTATTCTATTCTATTCTATTCTATTCTATTCTATTCTATTTAGCCAGGATTGACCCATTGAGACTGAGAGTCTCATCTGCCAGGGAGTCCTGGTCAAAATGGCAGCCAAACAAATAATTCCAGACACAGACAAACACATTAACACATAATAACAAAAATACATTTACATAAAACACAGTAGCAACTGAGAGTTTTGTGAGATACCTCTAAAAGCAATGACATTCCTCAGTGTACACAGTATTATTATTATTATTTTTTTACTCTCCAAAGAAGGCAGATAATCCATACTCCATGTATCCTGCAACTCATTCCAGAGATGAGGAGCAAAAAATGAGAAGCCTGTTTTTCCTAATTCATGAAATGTGTGATCTAAAACTAACTAAGCCAAAAAACGCACCAACAAGCCGGCACAAATCTCCCTAAATAAGACCCGAAATGAATGTTCAAGTTAAACTGCTTTGTCATCAAGTATCTGTACACCTCAAACAACAGTGCAATGGATTGAACCACACCAGATTTCTCCTGTAAGCATTGCAGCCCCCTTTTTTCTTCCATCTGCTGATACGCACTCTGTAACAGTGCAGACACAACCAATCGTGGCTGAAGACTGAAGCAGTCATGTACATCAACAAACACTGGTGAACCAAAACGAAAATGACGCTGATAACAGTGGAGTTAGGCAGAAGTCCATGTCGCCAGCCAAGGCTGCTAAGAAGATATCAGTTGCAGGCGGTCATGCCAACATGTCTGTATCTGATACAGTTCTGAGACACCATCCAATGGCTGACGTATCAAAAACCCCTGATTTGTTTTTACCATCACCACCCCGCCTGCAGTTCCCTGCAAGCATGTGGAGACGGCTGCCGATTGCCAGACTGACTTTTTCTAGCCCAAGACACTTTAAACAAGCAGTGTACACAGATTATTCCAATGGACAGGCCTTTACTGGCCCAGAACCTTCCACTGTGTACCCATCTACTACAGCACCCAAAAACACAGAGCACCAACACCCCCTCTGCCACAGCAGGATCCCTAACACAAACCCATGGCTTGGAATGTGCACAGCTGCAGTATCCTAACAGTGGCAGCGGGGACAACATTGATGATTGTACTATCTGATATGCCATGGGTCCCTGCATTAAGGGTACTTTTGAAAACAAGCTGGGACCCAGGATGCCCAGGCCATTTTCTATTCCTGTGCTCACAAGAAAAAGAAAAATTCGTGTGCAACCTGTCAATGGGGTAAGTCAGTCAAATCTCCTGCCTGTTCCAAAACCACCTCAGAATGCCTCAGCGGAGATGAAGCAGTATTTGGCAACTTTACAACTTAAGTGCACTCGTTAAGTGTTCTTCTAGTATGTTATTATTGACTATTTACAGACCAAGACTTTCAGCAAAAGTTTGGTGAACTGTTGTCGAACATTTGTTTGAAGTTTAAACTGCCGTTGTGTATGAAATACAAATATACAAATAAACGTGCCTTCCCTTTAGTGGTCAATGTACCGCCGGTGGAACGACTCGCTTTGAATGAAAATAACATAACTACAACATTACTACAACATTACAGAGAGTCTTTAGTAACACATTACAACTTGGTCATTGCAATTCTGGTAACAACAAAGTTATAATAGGGGGTGTCTCTTAAAGGGTTAAATTGTCATGGTTCTATGCAGCACATTTTACAGTGAACAACATCTGCAGTACCTCTTGTGGCCTCTGGGAGCCTGTTGCCACCAACATGGCTGCTACCACCAGGGCCAGTGCTGTGTGATGGCGGCAGCCTGCCTCTAGCACGCGACCTCATGGCCTCGATGTTGGAGTAGACGTCCTTCATGGAGGCCATCAGATCCAGAGGCACGCCACGGTCCTGCAGCGTGCGGAAGGGGTGCGGCTCGAAGAAGTCATGCGCGCGTGGGCAGGCGCAGTCACCCCTCAGGTACCTAAAGTTGCATTGCATTATTAGTTAGTTAGAGCTTTATTAATCCCCATGGGGCAATTGTATTTGCAGTACAGTCGCTGGCACGAAACATGAGACACAGACAGGCATACAGAGGAACACATACAGGAGAAAAAAAAGTGCTATTCACACTAGCCACACTACATTGGATGGTTTCGTTTAGTGCTTTTATTGCTTGGGGTACAAAAGAAGACCTTGACCTATTTTTGGACAGCAGGGGGGGGGGGGGGGGGGGGCAGAAACGACGTCCAGATGGCAGGAGTTGAAATGAAGAGGACAGCGGATGGATGTGAGCTTTGTTCGATGATATTATCAGCCTTTTTAACAAGTCTGTCTCTATAAATACTCTCCATACTCGGCAGTGTGATCCCAAGCAGCTTACTAGCAGTAGTGACTGTCTTTCTGACCACTTTTTTCTGTGCCTCAGTGGCATTGCCAAACCAGCAAATAACACAGAAGGTTAAAACACTTTCAATAAAAGCAGTATAAAACATACGAAGCATCCGTTTGTCAACGTTAAAAACAAGCAGTTTCTTTAAAAAGTACATTCTTTGCTGTGTCTTGGTAAGCAGTAGATCAGTCCATGAGTCCCATTTCAGCTTATTGTCAAGTACGACGGCAAGGTATTTATAAGTAGAGACAGTCTGAATGGTCTCTCCCATCACAACTGACCTTTGTGACCTTCTAAAATCAATGGACATCTCCTTTGTCTTTTTTGTGTTTAAAGTTTTTGTGTCAATATACGTGTCAGTGCCATCAGAATATTTAGTCATTGTGTCACTGTGTACGGGTAAGACAGTCAAATTCATTAGTCATGTTTGCAATTGAATAGTGCACTTCGAAGGGACATTTTGATGTAAAATGTGGTACTTGTCATGTGATGACAAGTGTTGCACATTTGACCTCATATAATGTATATATGTGAGATTGATTGCAAAAGACAAGATTCACATTTACAGAATGACTTTTTTATTGGCAGACACTGACATTGCAGTGCGTAAAGAAAAAAAAGACAGCATTGCACAGAACAAAGGTAAAATACAGTAAGTAAACATAGGTCAAAATATAAACATAGGTCATACAGTAAGTAAACAAAAAATATGAACATCTCCCCAAACTTTAAATCCTAATCCTGATCTTCAGCTTCTTCAGCTTCTTCATGTTCCCGTCTGTCAGGCCACAAATTTTCATCCACGTCACACCGGATGTTCTCCTATGCAAGGCAGCGTGGATAGTATCTTCTGGAGTGCCTAATCCATGCTCTGCAGGAATCTTCTGTTATGTCTTGGCATGCTGCATCCATTGCAGCCAGAAGGGTAACTTGTGTGTGTGGCTCATGGTCATACACCTTCCACCTCCAGGCTGAGAAAAATTACTCAATGGGGTTGAGGAATGGGGAGTATGGTGGTAAAAACTCCATCACCATTCTGTTATGGTTTGCAAACCACTGCCTCATAAGTTTTGACTTGTGGAAGCTTACATTATCCCATATTATGGCATATTTCGAAATATGCTTGACAGGTTATGATAGCTTGGTAAATCATTTTGCATGGGAAGACTTATATGATGAACTATAGCCTAAATGTTTTGGGGAGTGAGACTATTTGATAGATTCCCATAACAAAGTATTTTGATCAGCATGACAAAAGCAATTGATAATGTACGAAAAAACTGAGAATTGTACACAATCATTTGCATGGATGGACTAAAGCATTTGCAATTTGTTTAATGCAATGAGAAACTGCCTTTTTCATCTGCACAAATGGCATGATGATGTGACAATTGAACAAGAACTTTTGAGAATTTCAATTCTGATGTGAGAAATGTACCAAACCAATTGAGAAAAACTGTAATAAAGTGCCTGTTGGGGAAAGTGCTAGTGCATGCATTTGTATATAAAATGAAAAGCAAGGGAGATAAAACACAACCTTGTGGGGAGCCCATGGATGTGGTCATAGTGTCAAAGAGGAAAGATCCAACTATGACACGCTGAGCTCTGCCAGTCAGGAAGTCCATAATCCAGAGAATAAGGCCAGTATTAAGGTTAAAATCATTAGCAAGTATCCCTGCAAGCTTCTTTGGTAGCATAGTGTTAAAAGCAGAGGAAAAGTCCACAAATAAAATCTTTGCATGGGCCTTAGGTTTTTCAAAGTGCATGTGCAAAAGGTGCATTAGTGTTAAGATGGCATCCTCCACCCCCCTGGAGGCTTGATATGCAAACTGCAGGGGGTCCATGAGCTTGTAGGTTTGGGAGATAATGTGCTGCTTTACCAGACGCTCCAAGCACTTCATGACCAGGGAGGTCAGTGCTATTGGCCGGAAGTCATTGGGTTCTGAGGGTCTGTTTTTTTTGGAACAGGTACAATTGTAGATGTCTTCCACAGGGTAGGGACTTTACAGAGGTTGAGAGACGTGTTAAAAATGTCAGTAAAAACAGGGGCCAGTTGTTCGGCACAGTTCTTTAACACACTGCCACAGATGTTGTCTGGACCAGGGCTTTTCCGAGGGTTACTATGCCTAAACATCCTAAGAACATCAGATTGTCTGATATTCCACTCAGATGCAGAGGGGGGAGAGGGCAGTGATGGGGAGCCAACGGTGTCATTGTTGCCGCTTTCAAAGCGGCAGAAGAAGTGGTTCAGCTGATTAACACCCTCTCTGCCCTCACCTCCAAGAATGTCCAAGCAATTTTTCCAGTCCAGAGAGGATTTCCCCCTGCCCTTGTGTGGGACATCGGTCATTGTCTTAATTCCCTGCCATGCTTCCCGGGAGTTGCCTGACTCCAGGGTGGCTTCGATCTTCTGTCTATAACTGTATTTGTCCAACTGTATTTGTTTCTTAATTTGTCTCTGTATGTCCCTCCTGCCTATGTCATCGTGAGCCCAGTATGCTTTTTTCTTTTCCATTATAAGATGCTTTAATTTGTTGGACACCCACGGTTTATCATTGGGAAACACTTTTTTGTTTTTTGTAGGTATGATAGAGTCTATGCAAAAATTTATATAGTCAGATATTACTTCTGCCTGTTCATTTATATCATCAAAATTAAAAACATCCCAGTTTGTACACTCAAAGCATCCTTGTAGGGTCATTATACTTTCACTGTCCCACATTTTCACTGATTTTTTCTGGGGCTTTTCCCTCTCCAAAAGTCTCTGGTATACAGGACGAAGGTAAACAGCATTATGATCGGATGCCCCAAGTGGCGGGAGCAGGGATGAACGGTAGGCGTTTTTGACAGTTCCATAGCACAGGTCAAGGAATGCGTTTTTTCCTAGAAGGACAGTCCACGTACTGATAGTATGTGCGTAAGCACTTTTTCAGTGGACAGTTATCGAAATCTCCCAGGAAAAACTTTGGGGCGTCAGGGGAAATCGAGTCAAGTTTCTGGGTGAGATTAGAAATAGCATCTAAGGCCCTGTCAACGTTCGCTTTGGGATGAATGTACAGTATGCAACGGTGTAAAAGATCTGGGGAAACTCTCGTGGAAGATATGGGGGTCGCAGAGAGACACAGAGCAGTTCAATGTCGGGAGAGCATAGGCTCTCTCTCACCACCACAGTCCTACACCACTCGTCCCGGATGAATAAGCAGACACCGCCCCCTCGGATCTTCCCGGTAATTAAAAGGGTCCCGGTCGGTGCGGAACACGGAAAATCCAAGGGGTCCCACCTCACTGTCAGAGACGTTGTTATCCAGCCACGTCTCTGTGATAGCCAGGATGCAGGCGCTCCGGTACTCGTGCAGGTACCGGACATTCGCTGTCAGCTCGTCCATTTTTGCTCTCAGGGACTGGGCGTTGATCAGCAGGGTGATTGGAAGAGGAAGTTTGTTTGTCAGTCTTCTGAGCTTCTGCCGAATGCCCCCCTTAGATCCCCGTTTGTGTCTCGTCCGGATAGTCAATTTCTTTGGATTTCTTCTGAGGTAGTTTGGTATGAAGTTGGTATGAAGCATTAGGAGAAGGAATTCCCTGCTATATTGTGTAGCACCTGCCACGCCGGTAACATGGTCATGGAAGTGGCCACGGGTGAGACAAGTGTTTAAAAACACTGCAAGCCGTCCAATCGCACACCAATATGCAAAATCCATTGTGGCTTTAGTGTGAGCTATTAATCACATCTATCCAAAACAATGACTCACGAGTAAATAACTAAACATAACACACAGTGCCAAGACGCGAGAGACAGCAGGGCAGCCACAGCGCAGCGCCCCGGAGGCATTGTCCTTATATTACATTAAACTGGCATTCTTTCCCAGGGAGAATTAAATACAGGCGCAGCCACTCCTCAGGCACCTAAAGTTGCATTGCATGACATGAATCACCTAAAGTTACATTGCATTGTATTTATATTGCATTCAGCCGACACTCTTTTCCAGAGTGATTGACAGAGAATTAGATACAGGCACAGCCTAAAGTTGCATTACATTACATAAAAACACCTAAAGTTAATTTCTCAGCTTGGGATCAATAAAGTATATCTATCCATCCATCTATCCATCTACAGTGCATTGCACTTACATTACATCAAGCTGACACCCCGGAGTAACAGAGACCTCTACACAGAGACTGTCCCACCCTCAGGTGTCTAAAGTTACATTACCCATCACTCGCCTCAAGTACTGCAACTCCCTCCTGTCTGGCCTACCTGCTTGTGCAATCAAACCATTGCAAATGGTCCAGAACGCAGCAGCGTGACTGGTTTTCAAACAACCCACACTGTAAAACCCAATCATCCATCTCAACAAAAGATTTATGTTAACATCACTTAAAAACAGCAGAAAGTTTACATGACATTTATTAAAAGTGTAGTGCACTCAGTTTTGGTTTGATGTTATAATCACTTACATTAAACAAGTAGGCATAATTAATTACCATTTTTTGAGTTAAGGTAAATTGTTTGTATGTAGTTGATTCCATGGTGAAAAAAAAGTAGAGATAGGAGCGTACATCAACAGCCAATCAGATTGCAGGTCTCTGGACGAGGACAGAGCGGGAGCAGTCTCACTTAAAGCATCAAGAGCTCTGAAGGAAGAAGCGAGCAAGAAGCAAGTCCTAAAGCACGACCATCCGACCAAGGCAC
Organism: Coilia nasus; assembly: GCA_027475355.1. Classification (NCBI taxonomy): domain Eukaryota; kingdom Metazoa; phylum Chordata; class Actinopteri; order Clupeiformes; family Engraulidae; genus Coilia; species Coilia nasus. Next base: position 33,051,900 of record CM050199.1, read on the forward strand.
CATTCAAGTCACATTCTCAGGTTTGTGTGTCTTCGGCACTTCCGTGTCCACTACCCTCAACAGGATAAGAACGACGTCCAGGCAGCAAGAACGGCGGTCCTATTTGGCTTGGCACTATATCTAAAAGAGGATACATCTGAAGTCTTCAGGAGCTGCAAGGTATGTCATTCATTCATTCACTCATTCATTCATTCATTAACAGCACTTCTCAGACCTCTCGCTTTAATGTCACTCTTACAATCATGCTGCAACCCCCCACCCCACACCCCTTTTTGACTCTGTCAAACAGCGAGTGTAGACACACACTGAATGATGTATTTTTTATTACACACGTACGTAGCAATAACTTTTTGCATTCTCTTGCATTGTTCCCCCTAATTGTTAGGAAGCAGACTTTGACGAACACCAAAAAGGAGCAGTCGTACTTCTGGCCGTTACAGAAGAGAATGCCTCAGCAGTTCCCTTCAGCCCGCAGCATGTGACAATCATTCTGGAGGATCAGGTTGTTCTGTCTCATCGATATTGGGCAGATGCACTTGTTATTTTGTTTGGCCTGATCTATGCGCTTCACCTAGAATACCCAGAAAAATTGAAGGGGTTCTTTGAATTCATTCAGATTTTTCTGCTTAATTTAGATGATGGAAGGAGACAGATTAAGCCAAAATTGCTGTCACTCAAGAATGAGTTAGAACTCAGTGTTTAAACACACACTGCACACACACTGACAAGCACACTCAAATCTCATGCACAATCAGACATGCTCTTACACACATGTGCATGCGCACACACACATTTATTCACTCACTCACAACTGCTTTTTGTGTTCTTCTATGGCTATACATCCTCACTCTTAACCATACAAAAAGTTCTTTGTCGATGCGTCTCATTTAAGATGGTCTATTTTTTGTGAATCTGTTTTCATTATTTAAGTGCAAGTGATATGTAATGAAAATTTGTAAAATGTTTGTAAAGAAATGCCTGTTCTTTTGTTAATCTATTCTTATTGTATTTTATTTTTTCAGTGACGCAAGTTCATAATTGTATGGAACAAATGTTTTAAATATTTCAAGTAAATTTCAATAAAAAAATTTTCATTGATCAGGGTCTCCTGTCAAATGAGTTTTGTGAGTTGGAATAGCTCAAATAGTTTAAGGCAGCCTGTTTCCTCAAATAGATTGAGTAGTACAGTTGAGGTTCTGAGTGGTAATCACTTAAATGGTAAAAGTGAGCATAAATCAACATAGAAGTCAACATTAAGCAAAATACACAAGTAGTGATAACTCTGCTATTCAACTCAAATGGTTTAAGGCGACTGGTTTTCTCAAATGATTTGAGTTTAACCTAACTTGATTTAATTAAGTTATCAAACTCAAATGATTCAAGGCAGTCTGTTTCCTTAAATTATTTGAGTTGAATTAACTTCTCAGGTTTTACAGTGCAAAAGGGCACATGTCACTCTGCTCTCCATCAACCTGCATTGGCCCCTGGTGACTGCCAGAATTCAACACAAGGCTTCGACTCTAGCCTATAAAGTCACATCAGGATCTGCCCCTGCTTATCTCAAGGTCATACTAAAGGCTTACATTCTGTTCAGGCCGTTGCGATCCTCTAATACAAACCGCCTGCCCGTGCCCTCTCCTCACACAAGGCAATGCCACTCTAAACTTTTCTCTGTCATTGCCCCTCAATGGTGGAACATACCAGCCGCTACAAGAGCAGCAACATCCCTCTCGACCTTTAAAAAACTTGTGAAGACCCTTTTTGCTGAGACTCCTTTCCAAAACTAGCATAAAATAAGCAACTCTTCATCTAAGTGCCTCATGCTTGTATGAGTTTGTGTGTGTAGGAGGTGTGTGGGTCAGAAGTGTCCCTGCTCTGGGAAACTTACTTAAGGCACATGTATCTCATTGTGTGTATGTGTGTAGTCTGTTTATTCTGTGTTCCTCTACATCTCTGTTAACTTATTATGTCCTCCTTTTGGAAGTCGCTTTGGATAAAAGCGTCTGCTAAGTGTAATGTACAAAAAAAAAAAAAAAAAAAAACATTAGATTTGGCTGATACTCTTTTCTAGATTGACTTACAAAGAATTAGGTACAGGGACAGCGCCCCCCTATGGTAATGTGATAACGTGTGCAGGTAACCCACCTCTCGCAGATATGCAGCCTGCGGCAGCCCTCTGCCTCCTCACACCTGCCGTACTGGCCTGCGCCATTGTTGTAGGAGTGGCACACCTGAGCACATACAGGTTATAAGGGTTCAGCGCAGGTAGAGGTATGTATGAGGAAGTGTATGTATGAGAAAGTGTGTGTGTGTGTGTGTGTGTGTGTGTGAGTGAGAGGGAGAGAGAGACAGAGACAGAGACAGAGACAGAGACAGATGGACTGAGAGTTTGTTAGTGAACAGAGTATGTTTGTGAGTGAGTAAGTAAAGGAAATGAAGGAGTTAGAAAGAGGAAAAGAGTGAGAATAAGAGAGACAGAGGCTGTGTGCTCATTTCATTTTAAGTAACGTGCCTTATTTCATAATTCAATTAAGGTCATATTAGGTCAAATCTAACTGTGGGCAGTTGTCTGGACTAAGGATATTTGCGATGTACAAACCAAAAAAAAACAACAACTTTGCATCCCAGCTTTCACAGTTCTTCACAATACTTTAATAACAGCTGGAAAGCAATTTTACCCAGTTTTTCTCAGTGCTCCTATATTTTTTGCCAAGTTCACTGCACTCCGAGGTCAATACACCAACATACTTTCCAAGATAACTGTTCCGGTCTCCAAGTTCTCTGTGTCTATCAGTATATGCCTGTTTTCCCCTCTTATGTCTGAATGAAAAAACAAAATCTACCTCTGGGTACCAATAAAATAACTTGAACTTGAACTTGTCGCCTAGCCTCGTATGCCACTGATTTACGCAAACCTGTGGGAAGAATAAAATGTGAATTTTCCACAATAAAGCTCGTCAGTTAAGGCTACCACCGCACTCACCGGTGGCAGAAGGGAGGTGTCGTTTTGCATAAGCAGAATACACAGCTCCGTCCTGTCCAACGAGCCAAGTTTATGACTGCCCAGGATCTGAGCGTTGTGCGGTGACATGAGGTCGTGGCCAAACCGACATGGTTTCCTAAAAGAGACAAAAAAGATCCTGTGTCTCTGTAAATTGAGATGTAATGACACATTCTACAGATCTGATTGCATAATATGATCTTAGTGCTGAGTTTGCATGACTAGGCATAATTTAATCTCAAACTAAAAGACCGACATCATTCGAGCTGGGTATTATATAGTCGTTAAATCTGGGGTTGTAGCCAAAGCAGCCTATGGGAATACCGATGGTAAAATCAAAGCTAAATATTAGTCTGCTTAGCAAACACGGTCTCGATATTATGACAAGCACCGCTGTAATGTAGGCAGCACGGGGCACAATATGTGTTAATCAAACTTTCAGTTCATAACACTTACCGTCCTCTACCAAACGGACAGTCTCCGAACAAGAACTTCTTGCAAAGGTGTAAATTCACACACCCTGAACAATTTCTGGCTTTGCACAGACGAACTTGTGTTTTAGCAATAACCCATTTCTCTCCTCTGGACTGGTAGATTAAAAACAAGTCGCTGTTGTCAAGACAGCTAGTATCAACAAGATCATAGCTGTACAAACGTCCTGCCACTAAGTCATCGTAACGCATGGATCCGTTGTTACTACAAAGCTTTTTAATAACAGTTGCCTCAGACATCTTCGAACTGGTGTGTCTTTTCAGTAAAATCCTTATTCTCGTTTGTCAGTAGCGCTGGTAGCTAGCTGGTGCACTGCTTTTAAGTTCCCGTTTCCGCTTTCTTCTCTCCAATTAGTGATGAAACGAAAGCGAAACTAAGCGAATCATAAACAAACAAAATTGCATCTTATCCAGCGGCTATTCTGTTTTCCCAAAAGAAACGGAGAAAAATCATACATACTGTGTTTCCTTTAAATATATCACAATCAAAACTTGATTGCCAACAAATTAATCCAAAGTAGCATATATATCTGCTTGATTTCATGTAATCACCATATAACCAACTGAACTACAACTCCCAATTGTTCACTTCCAGTTGCTGAATACACCGATCACATTCTAGGTTGATTACACTGATAGTAATCTAGGTATAAGACGAACTGCTTTGTATGTGATGCGCAATGCCCTGATGAAGGTCTCCAAAAGCTTTTGCATGGATCTAAGTATGCAGATTTGTTTTTTATTTGATGTGTGTTCCTCTGGCACCTTGGCTGAGAGTGCGTTGTGCAACCTAATTACCAACTAACCAACATGGCCACCACATCAGCAAATTATTTTCTTGTATGAAGTACCTATTACATCATGCTGTCTTTGTATGCTATAAATCAGGCTGAAGACCGCAGAAACACTTGCGAGCCCTTTATTTGAAGAAAATGAGGCATACTTAAATCGGCCTCTGGGTGGTGCATACCCTTGCTCATTCGCCATAGTTTGTAAAGCAGCGCCACCCAGTGGCGACATCAAAGGAAAATAAAGCACTTCTGTATACGGCACTTTAATGAGCTGGATGTTGTGATGCAACCATATGTGAGTAATCCAGACATCAGGGAGTAAAAGTCCTGCGTAGGCTATTGGTTACCTGTGCACATAACCCGTGGGGTTTCACTAATTAGTTCACCTACCTGGCTGAAGAGTTCGTTATTAAAAGCAGGTGGTTTTGTGAATAGTTTTAAGGAATAGGAGATGCGGTAAAAAGTTGTTGGTTTTGTGAATAGTTTTAAGGAATAGGCTATGAGGTAAAAAGCTGGTGGTGTCATGAATAGTTGTAAGGAATAGGCTATGAGGTGGGCTTTGGTCTTTCACTCCCTGAAGTTGGATTACCCTCCTCTGAACGTAACATATAAATTAGGAAGTGGCTATTTACCCAGCCCAGCTCGGACAGCAGCACTGGTGTAGTGGTCTTACCAAGCCTGGATCAGAAAATAGCACCAGACATTCAATTTATGTCAATTTATGTGTATAAATTCTATTCTATTGTCTTATAAATTATGCCCTTGGACACTCAGTAGGAAAAAAGTACTATAGAGTACTATACGAATCTTATAGTATTTTGGGGCATTTTATTTTAGTAATATTAGGAATACTAAAGATACTATGGAATCTTATAGTATTTTTGGGACATTTTACTTTAGAAATATAAGATTGTACTACAGAAACACTATAGGGAGAAAAGAAAATATAGAAGTATTATACAGGGATGGTAGCAGTAGCATAGAAAGCCATAGAGGTGTTATACAACTATTATACATACTATAGAGACCTTATAGGACCTTTGTTGTTAGGGATGATTGAGGGGGAGTCAGTGGCCCAAGAGCAGCACAGGAGGAGAGCTGATACAGTGCTGGGACTTAGCCAGTGGTTAAATTGGCTTTTGGAAGGAGGGAGAGCCCCTCTTTACTCACAGTGGTCAATATCTCACTCTGTTGTATAGTTAGTAAATACTGTAGCAGAGGAAGCTCAGCTCCAGCTGCTTGTATTGCTGAGGTGAGGAGGCAAAGCTGAGCTCTGAAGGGCTGTAGCCCAATTTAAACTCTGGATTTAGCTATTAGGAACTGAGGGTGTTGGCATGACAGGTGGTGATCCCCATAGTTCGAATTACACCCCCCCCCCCCCCCAATAAAGACCCAGTTACCCCCCAAAGACACAAATATAGGAGGGTTTGGGGGTACCAACATATTAATGCAACTAATGTGAATCATAAAAGGTAGTAAAAGGTAGTGCCCCCCAAACACACACTGATGTCCATGCTGCTTTCAGCACTTTTGCACTTTAGAAACTGCACCTCCACTTACTGCACCATACATATTGCACATTTCATTTCCACCTTCACCAGCAACCAAGAAGAGCCACCTCAGACTTCCTTCTTGCTGGAAGCGTATATGTCTACCTGTATGTCTTACATGTATGTCTATTTATTGCTGATGTCTGTATACACTTCATGTCCATGAGCATAGCTGTGTGTTTGCGTGCATGTGTGTGTGAGTGTTTCTAGTTTAAATTGCACATTTGGTGTCTGGTGAAACACAATTTCAATCCTCTGTGTAATGCTTCTTACATAGTGAATTGACAATCAAGTCCACTTTGACTTTGACCTTGAAATATGGAGGGGCAATTCACACTCTGGAGATCCTGCACTTCAGAAAGTAAAAACTCTGCCATGTGTTTGTCCTGAATGCAGAGAAAATATATGAAAAGTGGCTTGGTTTTTACTTTCTAAAAAGCCAAGATCTCCACTTCTTGTTTGCGTATGCCACAATAGTCTGAAGAATTGTCTGCCTCATCTGTGATGAGTGTTTGAGAAGCTCTCCATCCTTGCAGCTGGAGAGCTGTAACAGAGTGGGAAAAAAAAGTTAGTGGCTATGAATCCAAGTTGGGGTTTGGGGTGTACAAGTAGGCCTAGGCCTGTTATTGACATGATTTGAATGAATGAAATATCTATATTCATGAGTTGTAAAATAAGAGCCCATAGATTTACCTAGCTGTACCTGTGCACATAAAAAGGTGAGTTCACCAACCTGTTGAAAATGTGTACTAATCACCCCATGGTGAGTTCACCAACCTGGTTGAACATGTGTACTAATCAGCCCAGGGTTATAACTAGGGCACCTATTCTCTCAAGCTGGACTTTTTCACATCTCTTTCCCACCCTGTCAGTGAACAGCAGAGGTGAGTTTCCCCAATTTAAAGCAACACTAAGTAGTTTTTTTTTCAACATTAAAATAATGTTTCCGAAATGGTTTCAGTGGTTCACCGACTTGTCACAGGATGAAAGGCACTTCTGAATTCGCTTTGCTGCCTTCCATAGGCTATAACCTCACTAAGTAAGTTTGGAGAAGCAAACTGTCTCTCTGTAGTTCTCTATGACAGACAATTCTGCGTCCAACCTGTAGGGCGACTGAAGACAAAAACTACTTAGTATTCCTTTAAAGGAGTAAAAGTTATATTACACTGTATTTAGCTGATGAGCTCCTACCCAGAGTGATGTACAGTGTAGGTACAGGGACAGACCCACCTGAGCAATGTGGGGTTAGATGCATTGCTTGAGGGCACTTCAGCCATGGAGGAAGGTGCAGGAGATTGCTGGTTATTTCTCCTTCCCGCCAACATTTTTACCTACTGGTGAGGGAATCAAACCTGCAACTCCCAAGACCAACACAGCTACCCCCCATAACTTTCAATAAAACGACTAAACGATTACAAGGACTGTCTGGATTACAAAGACTGTTTTACATTACACTTAGCTGACGCGCTTATCCAGAGCGACTTACAGATATTTACAGGGTTTCAGTTACAGTCCCTGGAGCAGTGTGGGGGTTAGATGCCTTGCTCAAGGGCATCTCAACCATAGGTAGGGTGGGATTCGAACCAGCAACCTTCCGATTGCAAGACCAACTCCCTAACCGCTAGACCACAGCTGCCCAGACTGTTGACCTGTGTTCATGCAAGAGCCCGCATCAACGGGGCATTGCTTCGTTGTGACATTGCATTATTACACCACGCAAGAGCCTGCATTCAGGGGGCATTGCATCATTGCGTCATTACGACATTGCGTTATTGTGTTTGTCTGCTCCTGTCTTGCTCACACCAACCCCCTCCCCCCTCACAAACACACACACACACATAGAGCACCTAGAACACAGCCCTCACGGCTCAAGACCCACCAGCCCCCCACAGCTCAAGCCCCCACCCACCACACACGGCACTTTTGCTGCCCTCATTGCCCCCCCCCACACACACACAGCCCCCCCACACACAGCACAGCACAGCACACAGCATATAGCCTTGCTCCCCGCCTCATGCCACCCCCCTCCACCCCCCCCACACACACAGCACACAGCCCTCATAGCTCAAGCCCCCCTCCCACACGCACACAGCACATATCTTTGCTCCCTGCTGCCTCAGCCCTCTCCACACATGTTTGTGTTTGTCCAAACCCACCTCAGCACTGTCAGCTGCACACGCAGTGCCACCCCCCACCCCACACACAGCCCGTCATCTGCCACCACAGCCAGTCCTCCCTCCCAACCATAACTGCACTTTATGCACTTTATCCCACCCCTCCATCACCTTTTCTACCTATGCCCTTCATATAGTAGTCATCTGCATTCTATCCACTTTACTCCCCACTCCCCGTGCCCAGTCTAGACTCACAATCAACAGTTTCACTGCATGTCCTACTACTCAGTATGTTTATGCATGTGACATATAAATATCCTTGTTCTTGCCAAACTGTAAAGCACTTTGAGCATCTTGTATGAATTGTGCTATACAAGTGAAGATTATCATTATTATTATTATTATTATTATTATTATTATTATTATTATTATTATTATTATAAAGTTCTGCCATGTCACATCAGCCCCCCTGCATGCAGCTCGGAACTGATCCCCACTTTGAAGTATCTTGCTCTGCCTATCTACCGTCTTTGCAGAGGCTTTTCTCATTTTGGCAGTAACACCTGTCCTTGCCTTGCTTTTTTCCTGCTATTTGGTTGCTGTCACATGGTGCATTGGTTCTATGTTAGTACCTACCGCTGTAACCTCACTAAATTGCTTATCTGTCTGACTAAAGAGATGGGCTGTTTAGATGTATGGCTTTTGTGAATTGTAACATATATGTCTTTTACACTATCCCTAACCAACACAAATCCCAACTCAGGTGTACACTCACTACAAAATAGAGTACAGTTGCTGAAGTTCACTCAGAATGAGACACATTATTTTTTATTAATTTAATTACGCACGTTTTTCTTTGAACAGAAGGAATGCCATTTCAATGCCTTTTCTTTCTCATTCCCTCTCTTCATACAGCAGCATTATGCAGTGTTTTAGAGAAAGTACAATTGGCTTAAAAATGGGAACATAGCCGTTTACTTTATATCCAGTAGAGGGCATAGTAGGCTTAAACAATTATGACAGATGAACATACCTCATTGGTCAGTGTTTTTTAACTGTTGTCTGAATATCATTACTGTTAATAGACTATTTATTTTATAACAATTATTATTTATTATTGTTGATTATGTTGGGAACTTGGGGATCACAGCTTTAGAAAGTAAAAACCCCACCAACCTTTTGTGATGCAACCGTTTTCTGAACCAGCTGATCCCAATGAGTACAAATCATCAGACAGGTAGATCAGCTGATTTGTGAAATCATTTGTGTACGTGCAAGGCGAAATTAGCATAGATTTTACTTTCTAAAACTGGGGACTCCATCACTGTTTGAAGAAGTAGGCAAGTTCTTGCGTTATGCCTAAAAAAGTTTCGGAATCATAAAAAGGAAAGAGCCTTGCGTGATGTTGTCACTGGGAAAATAATAGAGGATTCTTAAATCTCTGATTCCTCACCAAGAAAAACTTCGGTGGACAAGTGCTTGGCTACGGGGCTTGTTTTCCTTTGAAAATTCGTTTCCTATCTGAGCTTACATGTGTCCAATAACCCAAATTCCCCATTTCCCGTCCACACGTCAGAGAGACGGTGTGGGTCACACTGGACAATGTCCTTCTGATTCTGAATCAGCCCTTCCCACCCGGCCATCTAAAATGCTCTCAAGAGAAGACTAGGATGGCTGATCTAGACGCTGTTGACCATGGTGTATTTGGCTACACCCACAATGTTAAACATGATCGGCTATTTCCTGAGTCGGGTTGCCTTTAAGGGGCTGCGCTCTGTGCTAGGAATTCACGTCATTTCGACACTAACGCATCCAAATCAATGAGGACTGCGTTGTACGCCTTCTACAGTGAAGTCTTCCAGGAAGAAATTAACCATCGCCACGCCAAAATTTAGCGCGCACCAGCGCCTGGGAAAACAAAGAAGTTGAATGCGCTTTGACAGCAACTACGCAAAAATGGATTAACAAACAAACACAAAACATTCTTTGCAGTGCGAATGTAACCTAATCCAAGCCCAGGACTCGGACGTGGGTGGTTTTTCAGGGTTACTTCAAGGAAAATAGGGGAAAGGAAAGTGGAAACAGGAGAACTTCCTGAATTTGAACAAGACATGTCCGATTCTCCGTCGCAGATCACGATCAAGGTATTTATGCCTAAATTCAAAAGCTTGGTTTAAGTTGTTGCAGTCAGATATATTCTGGGATGAGCTCCTTGCAGTTGGACTGCCTTCAACTATACGCACACAGCGGTAACGACAGTGTACCCTATCATCTGTTGCTGTTAGAAGGGGGACCCTTATGTCGTAGTCTACTCTATCAGAGCCTAGTGTCATGCTGTTGATTAAGTGCGCCGTTTGCACCTCGAGCTCCATATCAGAATTAGTTTATATATGGACAAGTCTGTATCATGCGTTTGAAAGCGAAATCGTTACACAATCCGAATTACCCCACGAGCCGCCTACACTGACAAAACATTGCGACATGTCGTGCTGTCCGTTGCCTCTGCGCGTGCATGGATGAACACATCCCCACTATTTCAGTTCAGTCGAATGCCTTAGTTTTGTCATTCGTCAGTCTTTTAAGGTGACAAGTAATCAGAAATATACACAGAGTGTGTTGTAAAAGATCTGACAACATAACTTTTTTTGCTTGTGGAGAGGGGTTGTAGAAAGCCAGAGTCCATTCATTTATATTTCTCAGTTGAAAAAGTGTGTTTGGCACGACTATTCCGTTTTCATTGCACGACACTTATTGCGTAAGTGTAGTTGACCAGAGGCGACCCGACTGTGACCCTAGTCGAAATGTTGTCGACTTTGATAAGTTTTTACACCGAAAACCCATTCATGCCGTTTAATCTAAATACTTCTATCACTTTGCGCATACCAGGTCTGTGGCGGTGTTTTGTGCAGCATTCCACCTGTTGTGCTGCCCATTTGATCCGAATCTCGAAAGTAATGCATTCTGATAGGCTGCCGGTTTGGGGTGGTCTTCTTTGCTGTTCTTTGCGATGTTGACTACTTTTTGGGAATTATCATCAGGCGCTGAGTGCCAGAGGTGACTTATTTTAAGAGTTCAAGTCCTGTCCTTACACTGCAGTTTGGACAGGAGTCTAATACCAAAGAATTTGACATTAAGTAAAGTGCCATCTGGCAAATACCTTCTTCAGTGCAATGTCAGACGTGTCTTGGCATGATATAAGTTGGTTTCATTAGTCTCAGTATGAAAGCAACCATGCCACACACACACACACACCCACACCAGAACCACATCCACTCTTCGATCACGGGCAGAGCATCGCATGGATCGCATGCAAACTAGGTCATTTATTTTCATTTATCTTCATTTGCATGGGGCCATTTGTGCAATTGCGGTGCGAAGCTCAGCTGCCCCCCTGGCCCCTGCCCCACCCTCTTGTGTCGGCTACCGACATGCAGTAGGTCAGGAGGCCCCCTTTCCAGTGGTGAAACAACCTGGATGGGAAGGGGTACCTTAGGGCTGGGCGATATGGACCAAAAGTGATATCACAATATTTCTGGGCTGACTGGCGATATACAATATATATATATATATATATATATATATATATCGATATTTCAAAAACAGAATGAGCAAAGTGTTTTTATGTGAAGTTAAGACTGCTCTAAAAGAGCTGTGCAAATGAAAAAGTAAACAGTAACACATGCAGGGACACAGCTGAGCGATCCGAGAAAGCTCCGGCTGTCTGAACAGTGTGAACACATTACAATAAGTGGTTTTGATAAAGTGGTATTGCAGCATCGAAGATATCAATGAAATAGAATATATCAATATGGTGATATGGTGTCAAATACATATCTCCTTCAAAAATATATTGATATTACGATAATATTGATATATCGCCCAGCCCTTGGTTACCTCAGATCACTTGTCTTCCTTCTCAATGGCTGCCCGTTTGCCAGCTTACTGTCTGTTGGTCATATTGCATTTTGATAGCCGGAGCGGTAGAGCCCAGAGTGGTAATTCAAGAGAGTAGGTTTAGGCAGCTGTGGCCTAGTGGTTAGAGAGTTGGTCTTGGGATCGGAGGGTTGCAGGTTCGAATCTCTTGCAGCTTTATCTTATCCATGGCTGATGTGCCCTTGAGAAAGGCATCTAACCCCACATTGCTCCAGGGACTGTAACTGAAACCCTGTACCTAAATAACTGTAAGTCGCTCTGGATAAGAGCGTCAGCTAAGTGTCATGTAATGTAGTCACTTAACTGGGTAAGTTAACTCCAAGCAAATGGTAACCCTCCTAATAGCAGAGCCTTGTCGCTTTGTTTTGCTAAGAGAGTGAACAGGAGACTCCTCTATTAGGAAGTTAACCAACCCCTTAATTGGAATGGCCACCTGCTTTATGGTATATATACCTACAACCTCTGGTGTTAATGTGGCTGCTAGCTTCGATTACTAACAGGTCTACAGGAGTTCTTGGACTGATGTTTATAAACTGTGGTTCTGCACCCGTTGACCCTTTTCACACCAGCAGGTACAGTACCTGCTGCCTTGTCGCACAGGTCGTGCCTAAAAAATGGTGCCTACTACAGTATGGTGGAAAGACAAACCTGCGGTGGTAAGTGTTGTGATTTGGTAGAGGCCCTTCTACTGTGTTTCAGCCTCTTTCGTGAACTGCACTTTGACCTTTGACCTTGCTTTGACTGCCTGCAGCCACTCCCTGCTGTGTAATGTAGGTTTCTGGAAAAAAAACAAAAAACAAAGCTGCTTTGGGTGTGAGGAGAGAACAAGTTTAGACTTATGAGCTAGGCATGCATGAACTCATATGTATATGCAATTATGAAATGTTGTTCATAAATTACAGTAGACCTAGCCTAGTTCATTAAACAAGTTAATTTTTCTATGAACTATGAATGTAACTAAACACATTTTATAACTAAACTAAAGACGTTGAACTTTTAACTAGTTCAGGTTTTGTGAGATTCTAGGCCTTAACCAGTGTTTAGGCCAGGAAATGATCTTGGTAATGTAGAATTACTGCTGTAGATGTGATGAATAAAACATTTTTAAAAACATTTTTACATACATTTACATAAACATAAATTAAACAATGATTAAATGAACTGAATGTAAAGTAGTTCTCAGTTCAAATGTCAAACTATGAGTGTAAATGTATTCATTTTTGTTTGCATAAACTGAACTTTGAACTAGTTCATGTGAAGCACAAACTTTCATAACAACACTGTAATTGTATCCGATATGCAGTCAGCCATGTAGAAGTTTGGCCTAGACGTAGATGCATGGATGATGGATGACATGGATGACAGTTTTAGGTGTGGAGTCATGCAGAAAATTCACAGATGGCTTTGTCCAGATCAGTGGTTAGGCAGGCACACATCTCATCAGCACAGCAAACCTGCATTTCAAGAAGTTGCCGGCAACTTCTGCTCCTTGTGGTAACCAAATGACGAAGTCTTATCTGGCTCCTGTTGTACAACATTACATCATAAAATGTATATTATCACAAAATATAAATAAATACCAACTTACTGTATAGCACAGCGGTGCCCTGTTGACCACTGGGACGAAGGAAGAATGGTATTTTTCATCCACAAAGGCCCAAGAGCTTGGTGTGTCAGCTTTGAGGTTTTGCAACGCCAAGTCTAGTTTCTCCCGCAGGCATAGGCACTGACGATTGTGTTGTCATGTAAAGTCCTTGTCTGAATCAGGTGTGTGAGGCTTACGGAGATTAAACGAGCGATGCAGATATATTCTGGTTGAGTGCTGGGCCCGAAAAACCTTACTCTCACACATTTCCACCACTGTGATCCTAAGTGTAATTTGAGGGCTATGTGAGAATTTAAAAGATTTGAGGTGTGCATTATTTGCTCATAACAGATGATGTAAATTGTGGTTATGCTGGTTAATATGATAATTATGATGTATGTGTTACAGTCTATTTGCCAGGTCTGAGCCTCAGAGGTGTGTCAAGTGCATACTTAAGTGACTAACCTATAGTCTGAACTCTTTCAAGCACACTCTCATCTCAAATCTTTTGTTGATTTTCAAAACAGCATGACCAAGTTAAAAGTGGTACTTGCATACTTTGGCAAAGAGGGATGTGTGTGATTGTTTTTGAAAGTTGTTTTTTTTTTTTAAAGTTGCATTGCATTGCATAGATGTGTAAAATTACCAGGATTTGGCTACAAATAGCTAGTTTTGGACACACTTTGGACAGCTTGTTTATTTTATGTCTTATGGGCCTTGATGGTCAGCATTCAAAAAGGG
>CM050199.1:33073605-33078605 GCA_027475355.1 Coilia nasus
CTCTCTCTCTCTCTCACCCCTCATCATTCTCTCTCTCGCTTTCTCGCTCCCTCTCTCACCCCAATCACTCTCTCTTGCTCTCTCCCTTTCTCTCTCCTTCTCTCTCACCGCTCATCTCTCTTGCTCTCTCTGTCTTTCTCTCTCTCTCTCCCTTTCTTCTTTTTCTCTCCCTCTATCTCTCCCCTCATCACTCTCTCCCTCTCTCTCTCCCTCCCTGCTCACCCCTCATCACTCTTTTGCTCTTTCTCTCTCCCTCTCACTCATCACTCTCTCACTCTGTCTTTCTCTCTCTCTCTCCTTCTCTCTCACCCCTCATCACTCTCTCACGATCTCTCTTTCTCTCTCCCTCTCTCTCTCACTGCTCACCTTCTTCTCTCTCTCTCTCCTCTCTCTCTCACTCCCTCCTTCTCTCTCTCTCCCTCCTTCTCTCTCCTTCTGTCTCCCTCTCCTCTCTCTCTCCCCTCTCTCTCTCCTCTCTCTCTCCCTCTCTTTCTCCCCCTCTCTCTCTCTGTCTGTCTGTCCCCCCCCCCCCCTCTCTCTCTCTCTCTCTCTCTCTCTCTCTCTCTCTCTCTCTCTCTCTAGTGCTCCTCACATGCAGGCTGTCTCATTTCCTTTTAATGTCTCCCTCTGGCAGACTTTCTCTGTCACACCCTTTCTCTCTCTCTCTCTCTCTCTCTCTCTCTCTCTCTCTCTCTCTCTCTCTCTCTCTCCCTCTTTTCTTGCTCTCTCTCTTTCATTCTCTTTCATTCTCATTCGCTCTCTCTTGCTCTCCCCTCTCTTTCTTTCTCTTCTTCTCTCTCTTCCTCTCTTCTTCCTGTCTCGCTGTCTCTCTCTCTTGCTCTCTCCTTGCTCTCTCTTTCCCTCTCCCTCTCTTTCCTTGCTCTCTCTTTCCCTCTCTCCCTCTCTTTCCTTGCTCTCTCTTTCCCTCTCTCCCTCTCTCTCCTTGCTCTTTCTCATCTGTAATCAATCCTTCCCTTGCTATTCATCACCCTTCCTCTGCTCTTTCTCTCATTCCTTCTCTTTCCATTCCTTCATCCCCCTCTCTTTCCCTCCCACTGCTTCTCTGTCCTCTCGCTCTCCTCCTCCGTCTCCTCCCGTCTCTCCCTCTTTCTCCCTCTTCCTCCCTTCTCCCCACTCCTTCCTTCCCTCCCTCCTTCTTTTCTTTTTTGTCCGTCTGTTTATCCCTCCTCTCCCTCCAACCCCCCTTTTTTCCTTCCTCTCCCTCCCTCCTTTCTTTTTCTCTCCTATGGTTTCTCGTAACTCATTTCCTCTCTCTCTCCCTCTCTCTCTCTTTCTCCCCCTCTCCCTCCCTTCTCTCTCTCTCCCTCTCTCTTTCTTCCCCTCTCCCTCCCTTCTTTATCTCTCCTTTTTCTCTCTCTCTCACACAATTACTCTCTCTCCCTTCTCTCTCTCTCTCTCACCCACTCCCCCTTCCCCTCTCTCTTTCTTTACCCCGCCTCTGTCTCCTTCTCTCTCTCTCTCTCCCCCTCTCTCTCTCCCTCTTTCTCTGTCTTTCTCTCTCTCTCTCTCTCTGCCCCCCCACCCCCCCTCTGCTGAGTGTTGATAAAAAGCGCCCGCTGCATCGCCCTAACCTTCCCGCAGGAAGTTTCCTGTGCTGAAACCGAGCCCAGGAAGGAGGAGGGGGGGTGGAGGGAGGGGTGAAGGGACGAGGGGGGGACTTCCTGGCAAAGTGCGTTATGGGAAGTTTTCTTTGGGCTCCCTTCCTCTCCTCTCCTCTCCACTTCTTTCCACTCCTCTCCTCCTCTCCTCTCTCCTCTCCTCTCCTCCTCTCCTCTCCTCTCCTCTCCTCTCCGCTCTGCTGGCTAGCTGTCTCTCCTCTCCTCCTCTCCGCTTCTTTTCTCCTCTCCTCCTCTCCTCTCCTCCTCTCCTCCTCTCCACTCTCTCATCTTCTCCTCTCCTCTCCTCTCCTCTCCTCTCCTCTTCTCCTCTCCTCTCTCCTCCGCTCCACTCTGCTGGCCAGCTGCCTCTCCTCCTCTCCTCCTCTCCACTCTCTCATCTTCTCCTCTCCTCTCCTCTCCTCTCCTCTCCTCTTCTCCTCTCCTCTCTCCTCCGCTCCACTCTGCTGGCCAGCTGTCTCTCCTCCTCTCTCCTCCCCTCCTCTCTGTTCTGCTGGCCAGCTGTCTCTCCTCTCTCCTCTCCTCTGCTCCACTCTCTCCTCTTCTCCTCTCCTCTCCTCTCCTCTCCTCTTCTCTCCTCTCCTCTCCTCTCCTCTCCTCTCCTCTCCTCTTCTCCTCTCTTCCGCTCCACTCTCTCCTCTTCTCCTCTCCTCTCCTCTCCTCTCCTCTCCTCTCCTCTTCTCTTCTCCTCTCCTCTCTCCTCTCCTCTCCTCTCCTCCGCTCCACTCTGCTGGCCAGCTGTCTCTACTCCTCTCTCCTCCGCTCCACTCTCTCCTGTTCTCCTCTCCTCTCCTCTCCTCTCTCCTCCTCTCCTCTCCTCCTCTCTGCTCTGCTGGCCAGCTGTCTCTCCTCTCCTCCTCTCCACTCTCTCCTCTTCTTCTCTTCTCTTCTCTTCTCTTCTCTTCTCTTCTCTTCTCTTCTCTTCTCTTCTCTTCTCTTCTCTTCTCTTCTCTTCTCTTCTCTTCTCCTCTCCTCTCCTCTCCTCTTCTCCTCTCCTCTCTCCTCCTCTCTGCTCTGCTGGCCAGCTGCCTCTCCTCCTGTCCTCTCCTCCTCTCCTCCTCTCCTCGTCTCTCCTCTCCTCCTCTCCACTCTCTCCTCTTCTTCTCTTCTCTTCTCTTCTCTCTCTTCTCTTCTCCTCTCCTCTCCTCTTCTCCTCTCCTCTCTCCTCCTCTCCACTCTCTTATCTTCTCCTCTCCTCTCCTCTCCTCTCCTCTCCTCTCCTCTCCTCTTCTCCTCTCCTCTCTCCTCCGCTCCACTCTGCTGGCCAGCTGCCTCTCCTCCTCTCCTCCTCTCCTCCTCTCTCCTCTCCTCCTCTCTGCTCTGCTGGCCAGCTGCCTCTCCTCCTCTCCTCCTCTCCTCGTCTCTCCTCTCCTCCGCTCTG
This sequence comes from Coilia nasus, assembly GCA_027475355.1. Classification (NCBI taxonomy): domain Eukaryota; kingdom Metazoa; phylum Chordata; class Actinopteri; order Clupeiformes; family Engraulidae; genus Coilia; species Coilia nasus. The sequence continues at coordinate 33,076,624 of CM050199.1, forward strand.
CTCTGCTGGCCAGCTGTCTCTCTCGGGTGGCGAGCGCAGATGGTCGGCTCCGCTGACCGGATTAGGTGGCCGGATCTGGCACCGCGCGCTAACGAGTTAGCCTGCCGACCTTTGACCCTCGCCGTGGGCCGTGTTAGAAATGATCCACTGGAGCGGCAGCAGCGAAGCGATGAAGGAAACGTGTGTGTAAAAGTGTGTCTGTCTGTGTGTGCGTGTACGTGTGGTGTGTGCACTTGAAAAAAAAAAAAAACAGGCACACAAACCACATACAAACCCATAAATGCATAACTTCACCAACAGTGTTGTCCATATCAGATCACTGAATCATATGGAACATATGGTGGACACAGATGTGGCTGGTGTGTGTGTGTGTGTGTGTCTGTATGTCTGTGTATGCATACTCTCTCTCACACACACAAACACGCACACATACTGTACACACGCAATAATGTAGTATTGAGTTTTAGTGTTTATTTATGAGAAGCTTGTTTAGGCTTTTTCTACTGTATTTGCTGAGCCACCTGAGAGGAAAGTGTGTGTGTGTGTGTGTGTGTGTACAGCTGCACCTGTATGGGTCTACCCTTTTCACACATCCACAAACACACACTCACACACAAACACAGACACACACACACACACACCCTTTCAAAGTTAGTCTTTCTCCTGGTAGCTATCACAGGTCAAGAACCAGGGATAGACGGCGATATTTGTATGGTGTGCTGTTTATGCAATTGTTTGTGAATGTTTATAATTACCCACATGGGCGTCGGTAGACCTGGGCATTCGAGGCTATAGCCCCGGATCTCCTGGGAATAGCCCCGGATCTCTGTGCCGTCAAAAAAAGTAAATAAGTAGTGATGGTAATGATGAAAATAAGCCCGTAGAAGAGACTTTTGTGTGGTTGCATTACCAGTAGTCCCAAATGAAACATTGTAGCCAGTGAAAACCAAAGATTCTAGAGCGCTCCTGGAAAATCTTGCGGGACCATATATGGGCAGCTTTAGAATCATTTGTTACAATATGTTACAAATTCAAGACGTCGGTATTCTTTCTATGCGTATGGCTATTTCGTGTTTCTAGCTAGAGTGAGATCCGTGTTTAAAAGATGGAGATTAGAGATTTCTTTAGGGGAAAAAGTGCAGAGAGTGGACAATCAAAGTGTTGTAGAGACCAAGAGTGTGGCGTTGGCTACTGCAACGGCAACCCATGAAAGCATTTTGATCAGCACAGGCTCGAAAAGTCAGTCAGCCTTTCGATAAATGCTGGTCTGGTGTGGTTAGCACTTTGCCAGAAGAGACTCCTTACAGGTTATCCTGTAATACCTATTCGACGTAAGTCATGACTCATGACGATTGTCCTTTCTTTTCATTCTTAAACAACGCTAAAATTGCATTTTCATCAGTTCGATTTTTAAAATTTTCTCGGGGGAGAAACCCCCGAACCCCCGCTCAAAGAACACTCTAACTTCTGGGCTAAAGCCCCGAATGTTTCCACAACCTAGCAACGCCCCTGATTACCCACCTTATGTAGTGTGTCAGTGTAGTATGTCATGATGATATTACACATGGATGTGTTACACGTGAATGTTTTTTTTTTTTTTTTTTTTTAAGTTAATTCTATGATTTAAGGTGCACAGAGGAAATTGGCTAATAAATCCCATTCTGTTCAGATTTTTTCAATCTTTGTATTCAAAGCACTGTTCATTTTTTTTTCAATTTACAAAAAGAAGTATTCAAAATATGTTTCCTGAAACTGGTTGAACTGGTTGAACTGGTGAACTGGTTGCTGGCTCTAAGTACCATCGGCAGGCTGTTTTTAATGTATGATTTATGGAGAACAGAGTGCTGGTACGAAGGTGAGACTTTAACCTCGTCGACAGGTTAATCAACAGCTCAGCGTATGCGACGGCACATACGGGCGCTGTGTGTTGGACAAACTTGTGCGGTCTCCTTCTCTTTTACTGGTTTCCAAAAACAAGACAT
>CM050199.1:33081105-33138605 GCA_027475355.1 Coilia nasus
CTTCCGATACCGCTCCCCACACTCAGGTAACACACACACGCACGCACACACACACACACACACACACACACACACACACACTGCTGCTGCTCACCAAGGAGGACTTCCGATACCGCTCCCCACAGTCAGGTACACACACACATGCACACACACAGACACACACAGACACACACTCACACTCTGTGATGGAGTGACCATCACTAGAGTTGTGGGTGTGCTCTGACTGCCATCCCAACGAGCCTGGCTCTTTGGTGTTGCGGTCACAGCCCCAGTTTGGTACCCCGGAGACCCGGGTTTGAAGCCGGATGGGGTGACTTCTCCTCCCCTTTGCTACAAATGGTGTCAGAAGTGGGATGGCTTGCCGTGAGGTCATTGGAGGTCCACCCACTGTGTGAGCCATACGAGGGACCCCCAGGGTTAGGTTGACCCCGGTGTGAAGGACCCCAGTGATAGGTGAAGCACCAGTATGTGTGGGGCACCCTGGATGGGAGAAGTATGGTGGGAGGGACACCTGAGTGTGTGAAGCACATGGCTGCGCCTCCCGAAGTGGAAGGCAGTGTGATGGAGTGACCATCACTAGAGTTGTGGGTGTGCTCTGACTGCCATCCCAACGAGCCTGGCTCTTTGGTGTTGCGGTCAGAGCCCCAGTTTGGTACCCCGGAGACCCGGGTTCGAAGCCGGGTGGGGTGACTTCTCCTTTCCTTCGCTACACACTCACACACACACACACAAACACACACAAACACACACACTGCTGTTGCTCACCGCTACCGCTCCCTACACTCAGGTACACACACGCACACACACACACACACACACACACACACAGATGCACATACACACACACACGCACACATACACAGAGACATGCACACACACATTCACAAACACACAAGTACACACACATACACATGCATACATTCACACACAAACACACACACCGAAGTCACGTAGCCTACACACTCACTCACACATACATATACGTACATACACACGTGTGAGCACACACATATGCACACACATTCATAAACTCTTGCTCTCTTTCATTCCCCCACACGCACATAGACTGTTTTTTTTATTTCTCTCTCTTTCACTCACACACACACACACACACACTCTCTCTCTCTTTCTCTCTCTTCCTCTCTCTCTGCTCCACACCTGTTCAGGTAAACCCTACCACACCCCTCCCATCCCTTTCTGCAGGCCAGCCTGTTTACATGCTCACAGTGGTGCTAATGCTAACATGCCAGCCTGTTTACATGCTCACAGTGGTGCTAATGCTAACAGGCCAACCTGTTTACATGCTCACAGTGGTGCTAATGCTAACAGGCCAACCTGTTTACATGCTCACAGTGGTGCTAATGCTAACAGGCCAACCAGGGGTGCGTTTCCCAAAAGCGTCGTTGCTAACTTCCTTAGCAACTTCGTAGGTTTGAACGATGGTCTTACCACACTGCTGTTTCCCAACACCATCGTCCAGACTTAGCAACCAACGATGTTTACAACTACAGTAGTCCGATGGATCGTTCAACGACGCAAGTGTTTCCCAACAACAAAGTCTGGACGAACCATCGGAAGTTCCATCGTGAAGCTGTGCAGTTGGAACGATTAGCATGGACCTGTCGTGAGACCGTCGTGTTTGTTCACGTGACGTCTTGCTCGTCACCTTTGGCCTTTTTGTGGCGATTAGGTGGCTGTCTGTGCGTTACTGCCACCAGCTGCATAAATGATGTTACTCCCAATTCACTTAATTATCGGTATTGCATTGCCAGATCATGTAAAAAGAAGGTAGAAAACACACCCGATAACACACAAAAAGCTGTTGTAAAATGTGGTTGGATAAAAGTTAATGTGTGTCAGTGATGTTAATGAGCACTTTTGTAAAATTGTGATGTATGTGCACTGATTACTGACCCACAAGCACGGTTATTCCATTGCCCCGTAGATCATTTACACCTGTTACAAATTGATTACTCTTCGGCAGGATTCGAACGTATATCTCACCGAAAAAGACAACACTTCCTTTGACAGACCAACAAGCTAACCACTCATCCACCTCACCACTTACCTACATGGAGGGAGTGGTTATAGTTATAGCTGTTGCTCCATGCAGTATAAATTAAATACACAGACATATGATACAAACTGACAGTCAGTTGTTACTTTTAATGAGTAGGGCACATAGTTGTGTTTACGGAGATATCCCAGAGTTTCTACAGCTGTCATACCGGCTTAAATGAAATGAGACTACGTTTATGTCCTTATGTAGCCTAGATCAATCATTTCTGTCGTTATCCGCAACGAATGCACCCGAATACTCTCCGAGAACTTCCGAAACATCTGGGTACTTTGCAGTTTGAACCACCTAAGTCCAAACTAACAACAGTTCAGACTTCCATCGTACTTTGGTGGTTGGAGATTTTCGGGAAACAGTCGGTTGTGGTGTGCTGAGTAGTTTGAACCTACGTTGTACAACGGTGGTTTAATGCTAACCTCCGTCGTTGTTTGGGAAACGCACCCCTGTTTACATGCTCACAGTGGTGCTAATGCTAACAGGCCAACCTGTTTACATGCTCACAGTGGTGCTAATGCTAACAGGCCAGTCTGTTTACATACTCACAGTGGTGCTAATGCTAACAGGCCAACCTGTTTACATGCTCACAGTGGTGCTAATGCTAACAGGCCAGTCTGTTTACATGCTCACAGTGGTGCTAATGCTAACAGGCGAACCTGTTCACATGCTCACAGTGGCACTGACACAGACACAAGTCAGATGGGCACAAATACGTAGTCTACACACATGGATCATTTTGTAGGCTAAGGCTACCTTCACAGGGTGTGTGAGTGTGTGTGTGAGTGTGCGCATGTATATGCATGTTCACCACTATGTCATGACCTTTTTGGTGTTCATGTTTTACCAAATACGGTTTAACATCACCTCAGTGTAGACACAAAATAACCACAGAGGCTGTCAGTTACTTCACTAAAGAACGCTTCACTAGTGAAGCAGAACCAACCTCAAAAGGTTTCCAGTAAGTTCCACAAGTAATTTCCAGTGAGGAGAAGTTGTGAACATGCTATTAAGAAGACATCCCTTTTGAAAAACTTCAGGTCTATTGTTTCTGCCAGTCCTCACACATTTAGGTATCTCTTACACACACACACACACACACACACACACACACACACACACACACACACACACACATATACACGTTTTCATTTGCATGATGTTGTTCCTGGGCCTCGTCATTCTTTCATAGGCCATAATTGTGCTCAGAATCATATTACAATGTCAAACGTGTGTGTTTTTAATTATTTAATCTTTATTTTACCAGGGAATAAAATTACATATTAATTTACATATTTGTATATTATTTACATACATATTTATTTGTGCTGTTCTTGTTTTGGCACAATGGAACAAGATTTTAAAAGTACAAACAACATTCCCCATTTTTTGTGTGTTTCTCACACATAATACACTGTTAAGACTACTGTTTAGAATATTTTAATGGGGGAACTGAGGCATTATGTATACTGAAAGACTGATAGTTTGATGCATTTCTTCAAACTGACTTTGACACTACACACAGTGCGATGTTGTCAACCACAGACCAGAAACTCAGCATACTATTGTTATGGTTAAACCATTTTCTTCACTTTGGTCTAGTGGGCTAAGTTCTTATGCATAAATATGCTCAAAGGCTGTTCACAAACTTTGTCCAGTGGTAATTTAGCAGCAATTTTCATAATTTATGAGTCAAGCACAAGCTTATCTTACAACCTGGATGTACCCTGCCGACCAAATATGACGATTTAATTAGCGTTGTGTCCGAGTCTTTCTCCTACTTGACTCTCTGCCGCTCATAGTGAATTTAAAATGCACTGTAACGTGATGCTCTGCTGGAGCTGAATTAGGCCCATAGAAGAATGGAAGAGACTTCGAGGGGGCTTGCAGTGTGTGTGTATTAGTGTGTGTTTGTGTGTGTGTGTGTGTGTGTGTTGCCTTTTGTTGTTGTGCAGAGGAAGTGGGGGGAGAGCAGGGTTAACGGCAGATAAGGAAGTGTGTGTTTGTGTGTGTGTCTGTAATACGACCACAACCGTCACCTGGTAGCAGCATGAGGAATTTCCCCTTCAGAGCTAGCCAGCGGCAGCCCCGCCAGAAAGTCACAACTGAAAAGTGTGTGTGTGTGTGTGTGTGTCTGTGGGTGTGTGTGTGTGTGTGTGTTTGTGTGTTTATTTAATCAGGACTTCACAACCTTTCTCCTACTTCTCTTGGACCCATTTCCCTGAACTACTAGGGTAGCAAAAACACAGTGTGGTTAAGTACACACAGTCACTTTGTAAAAGCAGATGCCATGACTGGAAATTGGTAAACAACTTCATACAACTCTTTTAGGCATAAACAGATGGACAACTCTCACAGGTTTACCACATATATAGTGAGCAAAGATCCCATAGTCTACTAGCCACAGATCTTCTGTGGATATAGGCTTCCTCACATATACAACCAATACAACCTGACTATAACCCTACAAAATCCCTAATTTGTATGTACCCCTTTGTGTGAATTGATTCTGGTTTGAAGACACCTGCCTAAAACCTTTGTCAAAAAACAACGTATGCTGATCAAGTCCTTTCAGCCTCATGGTTGCTTTAACAGGAAACATATGGGTGGCTAAAAGGATACAGTACTGTTCAAAAGTTTTAGCCAGGTGCCTTCAAACTTTTGCAAAGTACTGTGTACATATATATATACACACACCTTGTTTGTAAAAAGGTGCAAAGGCCCTCTGGCTGAACCCTGTGGTACTCCAGGGGCTGACCACCTGTGCGGCGGTTGTCTTTCACAGGGGATGTTCTCTACGAGCTTCTGCAGCATATCCTGAAGCAGAGGAAGGCCAGCATGTCATACCCCTCCGCCTACTTCCCCAGCAACTCATTCCTCACCGTCTCAGAAGCAGAGCTACAGCATCCTAAACTGGAAGGTCAGTCTGTGACTTTGACTTTGACTTTGTTTATTTTGACAGGGACAGTGTACACAGACATTAACCTGACGGAGAGACGTTTTGTACCAGGTTTAGCAAACTTTGCCATTTTTCACCTGTAGGCCCTGGGCAGGTAGTGCAACAAGATAATTTTATATTGCACACTTGCCTGTATTTTATGAAGATGTATATGTACAAGTTGCAATACTAAATCGTCCTCATTAAGCACACAGGTAGGACAAGGTGGTTTGAAATATGTTGTACTAGGTTCTATCTATCTATCTATCTATCTATCTATCTATCTATCCATCTATCCATCTATCCATCTATCCATCCATCCATCCATCCATCCATCCATCCATCCATCCATAAGTTCAGGTTGCACGTGTGTACATAGTATAATGATGATTGTGATATATTTGTGATATATATCATGAACATGTCTGTAGACTAGAGCATTCTTAGGTTTAAGATATGTTAATAAAACAGTACAGGCTTGAGATAAACCAGAGACCAGTTGTTTTGAATTTGATGGTGAAGATGTAATTTCTTGTGAGAACTTTGTAGGGTTGCAGCCTGAACAAGGACACTGTTAACACAGTAATTTATCATCTGCATAGCACTTGTTTCTCACAGCTGCAAAGATACTGATTGGTGAACTGTGAAATGATGTGTGGGTGTTTCATAGCTGCTGCAACCATATGTTCATCATAGCTATTTTAGAGATTATAGATAGAGATTTTTTTATTCTTTTTTTTTTCAGTTCTGTCATGGGTGTCATTTTTAAGTCAAGGGTGTTATTCTTTAACTCAACTAGAACTAATGATGAGGATGAAACAATCAGAGCTGTTTAAAAACTAAACAGGTTACAGTGTTGCATGCAGTTAGTGAACAATTATGACAGAGAGGCTAATGAGAATATAACAAATGTTTCCTAGATGTACACTCGAGGACAATATTATTAGCCCCCCTCCTGATATTAGACATCTCTCTTGATTTCTCGGTGAGAATGACAGTTTTTTTACAGGTTTATGTTATTCTGGAAACAAGTATACTATGGAGATAATGTTTAACAAGTTGAATTTGGAATTTTAGTTTAAACAAAAAAGGCAAAAAATGACAAGGACAAAATTATTAGCCCCCTGATCATTAATCGTCAGTACGGTGCCCTTTATGACCCAAATCTGACAAAAGGCTCTTTGATTAGTTGTTAACTAGGTTGGCACATGTCCTCCTAGGGATTTTGGCTCATTTCTCCATTGCAAATTGTTTTAGCTGGTCCAAATTGCATGGATGTTGAGCATGGGCATTAATTTTCAACACTCATCAAATATCTAAAGGATTGAGGTCTGAACCACTCCAGGATCATGGTTTTAGTATCCTTGAAGAACATTTGGACTAATTTGGATGTACGCTTTGGGTTATTATCTTATTGGAAGACCTAGCAAAGATATTAGCTTAATCTATGACCATATTTCTGCATGGTCTCCTTCCATATTCTATCACAGTCATCTTTTTTCATGGTGCCGTACACCCAAACAAGGCTTCCGGTGCCTGAGGCTGCCACAGAATGCTGCTACCATCACCATGTTTAACTATGAAAACCGTGGTTTACCAAGGTTTAAGGCCTATCCCTTTCTTCACCTAACAGAAGCAGAATTCATGCGTCCAATCAGGTCCAATTAAGTCTCATCACACCAAAGCACAGACTTCCAAAACAAATTTTTGACTTTCAAATGTTCACAGGCAAACCTCAATCGGACTCTGATATGCAGCACCTTTAGTAAAGGGGCACTACTGTGATGATGGCGCCAAAGCCCAATGTGATGACAAGCCCTCACAACTGTCTTTCTTGAAAAGAAAACTCTAGATGAGGCCAGGTCAACAGCAATCATCTATGCAGGTGTCCAGGGCTTCTTTGGTCTAATGAGACTAAGCACAGTTCCCACAGTTACACATGGTGGTGGGAATATTAAGGTGTTCGGCTGTTTTGCAGCCTCAGATACAGGGAGCATGGGTCTGGGTTTGAATTCTTGGGTCTTCCAGCAACATAATAACCCAAAGCATACATCTAAATTAGTTCAGAAAGTCTTCAAGGATACTAAAACCATGATATTGAAATGGCCCGCTCAGAGTCCAGTCCACAATCCCATTGAGAGTCTGTGGCAAATGTCTGTGTTCAGCATCCATGCAATTTGGACGAGCTAGAACAATTTCCAATGGAGAAATGGGCGAAAATCCCTAGGAAGACGTGCCAATCTATTTAACAACTAATCAAAGAGCTTTTTGTCAGTTTTGATTCAAAAAGGATAACGCATTGACTATTAATGATCAGGGGGCTAATAATTTTGTCCTTGTCATTTTTTGCCTTTTTTATTTAAACTGCTTATAACAATACCAAATTCCAAATTCAACTTGTTGAACATTATCTCCATAGTATACTTGTTTCCAGAATAGGGCTGGGCGATATGGCTGAAATCTGTATCACGATATAAGTGTTTCATATCGGTCGATATCGATAATTATTGAAACATTGTGTGACCTATTTAAAAGTAACAGGAGGGAAAAATCTATTCATTTTTATTTTTTTAACTTAACCTTCCTCTGACAGGCAATAAGCATTCAGGCAAAATGACTGTCAAAACACGTTCAATGTTACGATCACAATGAAAACTGAGTGATCCGAGAAAGCTCCGGCTGTCTGAACAGTGTGAACACATTAGGATAAGTGGTTTTGATAAAGTGGTATTGTATCATTGAAAATATATCGATATGGCGATATAGTGTCAAATACATATCGATATAAATATTACGATACGATATTACGATAATATCGATATATCGCCCAGCCCTATTCCAGAATAACATAAACTTGTTAATAACTGTCATTCTCACCGAGAAATCAAGAGAGATGTCTAATTTCAGGAGGGGGGCTAATAATATCGTCCTCGAGTGTACATCATTCTCCTGTTATTATAGCCTGGTAAACCAGCCCCTCGTACTTCATTTCACTTTGTACAGAGGGTCTGGCCTTGCTGCAGTGAGAAACGATTTCTTCTCGGAGGTGTGGACTCTGCTGAACTTTAAAACAAGTGGCTCTGCCTTTACCCAATCGCTAATATCTGGTCGTCACATATGCAGTTAGCCTACCTACGCACTGCAATTCAAATCTAGCACAAAAAGGCAACATCATCTCTCGCAAACACTTCCTCTGTTCACTCATTGACTGGGATTCATGTGGTCCGCATACATGAATGTCAACCGCAGGAAGGCCAGACCCTCTGTACAAAATGAAATGCAGTAGTTTACCAGGTTTACCAGGGTGCTGTTATTATGCATCGAGGTGAGTGAATATGTTGATGGATGTCAAATTGATGGAGGAGAGTAACAACACAGTGACATACATGTATTATTAGCTGTTATGCTTTGACAGTTCCATCCCCTTACACAAGGTTCACTTTCATATATCTGTCACTTTCTTGGACAGCAGACAGCTGGACCCCTTTCACACTTGGTATGTAAATGTGTTTTGGGCGATCACTTCACAAGTGGACAGCACATCGTGACACAGCACACTTAAAATTTGGCACTGTGTAATTTGGCCATGTGTGTTTGTGATGTTTACAAAACACAAGTGTCCCAACGCAACACTGACAATGACAAATGTGCACAGTAGCGGTGACGTAGGCATATAGAACATGAACATGTACACTGCTCACAAACAGTTAAGGATATTTTGGCTTTAGGAAATGACAAAAGTACAGTGGTATTATATCATGAAATTAAGGCATTTAAGTAGAAGCATGCAATGGTGATTTCCTCATCTCAGATAATTTATTGAAACAAAAGCCAACAACAGTGGTGGGTATATAACAACAAAAATTGTCAATGTCTCAATAACTTGTCAGTTCTTAGGTGTCAACTTGATCTCATGATGTCAAAATGTGAATAGCATGATGAGGAAGACTGTTTAAATACCAATTCTAATGGAACAAGGAAATGTATTGGTCGATTCATGGAATTATTGGTCAATTCAAACATGTGTTGTGAGTTTTGCCCTTAAGCTCCTTGTTAGAAAACAGCAAGATGTACAAAAAGTCCTGAAACTGTAACTGTTATATGTGCATTCAGAAGTTTAGAGAAGGTTACATTTATTTCATCTGTAAAGGTTATAGTGCATTTTAGGTTAATCCTGAAATTTAACCAGAAAGCCAAATATCGCTAACTTTTTGTGAGTAGTATACTGTAGTGATTAGAAACATCTCTGTGTGTGCGTCTCGACACAGGTGTAACTGTCAATGTGTCTCAGCAAGCTGCCCGTCAGTCACACCCTCATCCACCACGCCTTTTAAAATCCACACACAAATACAAACACAGGCCAAGGTACTGTACATATAGGTCTGTAAAAAATGAAGAGACCACTGTAAAATTATCAGTTTCTCTGATTTAACTATTTATAGGTATATGTGTGAGTAAAGTGAACATTTTTGTTTCATTCTGTAGACTACTGACAACATTTCTCCCAAATTCCAAATTCAACTGACACTGGACAAAATGGCTGTCATGCGTGTACATGTAGAGATGCTGATTTGAGAGATGCAGAGGAACGTTTACAGCGGTCTCTAAAGTTTTTCCAGAGCTGTATATCTTGGCCGCAGAACAGCAAGTCTTTGGCTGTGCGTCTCTACACAGGTGTAAGCAGCAATGTGTCTCAGCGAGCTGCTCGTCAGTCACCTCCTCATCCACCACGCCTTTTAAAATCCACACACAAATACAAACGCAGGCCAAGATACAGTACGTATGTCTTATCCGCAGAACAACAGAGCCCTCAGGTCTTTTCTCTTCCCTCCGCTGCTGTGATTAGTCTCCGAGTCTGCCTGTGGTTATACAAATACATGGGCTGCGTGTACTGGCCCAGCCAACAGGTGCATATGGTAGGGGCTGGTGTATAAGTATATGCAGGGAGGACTAGGGTGGGGTGTGTGCATGAAGTGTGTGTGTGGGGGGGGGGTGTTAAGAATGTTGAATGTTGACAGAAAACCTGTTCCACAAGGAAGTGCTGCTTCCTGTATGTTTCAGGGGCCTTTGTTTTTTAGGCTTATCTGCCTTCACGGTTCAAGTAGTTTCAGATGGTTTCAAAGCACTCACATCTCCTCCAATGAGTCCTTTGAAAAAATAAATACATATAATGTATTGATTCAAGTCTTCCATTATATGGGTGGATAACCTTAGTTGCTGCTTGCTTCCCAAACTCTTTGTCAAAACTCCAATCCCTTCGTTATCTCGTTATCTCATTATCTTCCGTGTCAATAAGAAATAGTTGTGAAAGCAGTCATGAAACCCTGGTTATAAATTCTTCTGAGAAAAAAAAGAAAGCCACCAACTGTTGCACACCCATTACTTAGAAATCAGGGTGATGTGATTTCCTGAAGGGGATGGTTTCCTTCTCAAAGCTGAAGGGGAAATTCCAGGTGCAAACTCTGCAACATTTCACAGCTGCCCTTATGGAGTTAGAGCGCCATCTACTGGTAGATGTTATTTTGATTGTATCCGTTTTTCAAAAAGTGTAGGACCAGTGTTGAAGAGGAGGATGATTTAGAAGAAGCAATGGCAGCTGATGTTTTTTGAGTGATCCAGGAGCTGTTACTCAAGAAGTGTACTGTAAATGAAGTACATAGTTTCATCTTGGATGCTGCCATCTACGTAGCCTTGTTCTCGTTTGACAGTCTGTACTGCACAGGGCGTCTTGCGTAATCTACAGTTAGCTGCTGTTTTTGGAAGTTGTCAATAGTTGGCTTATTAAACTTGACATCTGCAACTATCAAAATGGCTTTCTTTATAATTTATGCCTCACCCTCCGAGACCTATAAAAACGCCTGGTTTATAATTCACAGGAACTCGCCCTATCAAAACACCTGCTTTATTATGTGTAGAAACTCGTCCTATCAAAACGCCTGGTTTATTATACTTACCCTATCAAAATGCCTGGTTTATAATCTGCTGAAAATGACCCTATCAAAACACCTGGTTTATTATCTGCAGAAACTCACCCTATGAAAACGCCCGTCTTATTATCCGCAGAAACGGTACGGCGAGCTCCTCGAGGCGCAGACGGCCCCCCCCAGCACCCCCCCACCATCGAGCTGCGTCACCGGCACCGCTCCCGCTCCCCCCACCTGCACGTGCGCCTCTCCCCGCCCATGCTGCTCCACCCCCAGCAGCTGGGCTCGGCCGAGGACCCCCAGCAGGCGTCCTCGCAGCTGCCCGACGGCAACCACCATGCGCCCGACGACCTGTACCCGCTGTCCGTGTCGCCGACGGCGCCGCCCACCAACGGGCACTGCGCCGCCCCACCCCCCCCTCGCAACTCCACCCCGGCACGCCGCGTGGGCAGCCCTGCCGGGGGGGGCCACGAGGACCCGGCGCACCCCCCGCGGGTCATCCAGCTGATGCCCAGCGCCATCATGCACCCGCTGCTGCTCAGCCCCGGCAGGGGGGGCGCGGGGGCCGACTACCGGCACGGCCGAGGGGGGGTCATGCACGCGGCAGCGGCGGCCGCAGCAGCGGCGCACCAGGAGAGCGAGCGGGACGGCGGGGGTGGGGGGGGGCCACGGAGGAGGAGGGGGGGGCAAGGGGGGCGGCTGGCACCATCACCAGCAGCAGCAGCACCACCACCACCCGCTCGCCTCGTCCCACCCACACCACCACCAGCTGTCCCAGGGCGGGCACCCCCACCACCCGCACGGGCACCACCAGGACGAGGGACGCTTCCGCAACCACGTCATCGTGCCCGTCTCGCCGCCCGAGGACCAGGGCATGCCCATCGGACGCATAGCAGGTGAGGCTGGCACAGGGTGCAGAGGGGCTTTCACACACACAAAGGCACACACGCACACACACACATACACACAGACACACAGAGACACACAGCCACAGATTTATTTGATTATCAAAGTAGTCAGACAGACACACACACATACACAGAGACACACACACACATAGACACAGATTTACTTGATTGTCAAAGTAGTCAGACAGACACACACACACAGACAGACAGACACACACATACACAGAGACACACACTCACACATAGACACATACACAGATTTACTTGATTGCCGAAGTAGTCAGACAGACAGACAAACACAGACAGACAGACACACACATACACAGAGACACACACTCACACATAGACACATACACAGATTTACTTGATTGTCAAAGTAGTCAGACAGACACACACACACAGACAGACAGACACACACATACACAGAGACACACACTCACACATAGACACATACACAGATTTACTTGATTGCCGAAGTAGTCAGACAGACAGACAAACACAGACAGACAGACACACACATACACAGAGACACACACTCACACATAGACACATACACAGATTTACTTGATTGTCAAAGTAGTCAGACAGACACACACACACAGACAGACAGACACACACATACACAGAGACACACACTCACACATAGACACATACACAGATTTACTTGATTGCCGAAGTAGTCAGACAGACAGACAAACACACATGCACAGAGACACACACAAACATAGAGACAGATACACACATACACAGACTCACACACACACAGATACAGACACAGATTTACTTGGCTGTCAGTAGTCCTTGCATGTATTGACGTTTTTTTTATTTTTCCATATTCATCTGTTGTATCCTCTCTTCTAAACAGACTGTGTCCGCAAGAATGGAGCTGAATTGTTGCGATTTTTATGCAACTAACCGCTACCATTTTGTATGTGTGTGCATATGTGTGTGTGTGTGTGCGGATGTATGCATGTGTGATGCGTGTGTGTGTGTGTGTGTGTGTGTGCTGCCATGCAGACTGCAGACTGCTCTGGGACTATGTGTACCAGCTGCTTTCGGACAGCCGGTACGAGAACTACATCCGATGGGAGGACCCCGAGTCCAAAGTCTTCCGCATCATGGACCCCAATGGCCTGGCCCGACTCTGGGGCAATCACAAGGTACTAGAGGTTATAGATAATAATAACAACAGTAAAATAAATATTCTTCTGTAGAAAATAGTAAATACAACATAAATTATTTTGTGGCAATTGCACAAGAATGTGTTTTAACTAGGAATTGGTATCGAAAACAGGTTCTTGTTGAGAACCATTTCCCTGTATTTCAGTTCTTTTTCTTATCAATTCCCATCCCTAGAAAAGGGTAACACTTTGCTTTATGGTATTTGTTATAGTTTGATTACATCATACAGTACAGTGTAACAGTTTGTAACAGTATGGAACAGGGCAGGAATTTCACGAGGGCCATGAGGGCCATGAGGGCCATGGGCCTCTCAATTTGGCCTTGTGCCCTTGAAAAATATCTGCCAGAAGGCCACAGTGGCCCTGATGCTCTTCCACAAATTTAACAACACAAAAGGCCAAGTGGCCTTGCCCCTGAAATGATGAAATTCCAGGCCTGGTATGGAATAGTATGTGCTTACACTGCACCGTAGGTTTGGGGCAACTAGCAATAGGTTACACTTTATTTTGCTCCCCGTTACATCAGTCAGGTCAGTGCAGTGTAACAAAGTGTGTAACATGAAGTACTTACGTTGTACCATCATTGTGTTAAGTTTAGTGTTAGGTATGTACAGCACAAGCACATCATATTACATTGTAGATATACTAAAAAAGGACCCGTAAAATGAAGTGTTACGGAGCAATGGTTCTTCAGATGTCTGTATTAAGAGCGACCCCTCTGTCCTGACACAGAATAGGACCAATATGACATACGAGAAGATGTCACGAGCAATGAGACACTACTACAAACTGAACATCATCAGGAAAGAACCAGGACAAAGACTTCTGTTCAGGTGAGTGCGTGCCTCCTTTCTGTATGTGTGTGAGTGTGAATCATCACCAGCGGAGGTTATGTAATCATCAACGTTTGTTTGTTTGTTAGTTTGTGTGTTAGTTAGCAAAATAACTCAAAAAGATTATGGATGGATTTTGCTGAAAATTTCAGGGTAGATAAAAAATGGGCTAACTTAAAAGTGATTCGATTTTGGTGGTGATCTGAGCTGCCCTGGCGGAGGTCTGCACTCTCTGAGTGCTTTTCTAGTTTGTAGAGTAACAGTGTGTGTTGTTGTGACCTACTCTGTGTGTAAGTGTTTCTCAGAATGTGGTGTTTCTCAAACTGGAGGTCTGCAAGGAATCCCAAATGATTCACGAGCAGTTTTAAAATATTTTTTTTGTCACGTTTCTTAAACTACCTATGCCATGCACAGTGTGTTTAAACGACATGCATATCGTCTTCATGCCATTGCCTACCTGTAGTTAGGGCTGTGATGCTGCACCAATTCATGCATTTACATAGTCCTGTCTCAGATTGGTGGGGGGGAAGTAGTCTTTGATCTGAAAAACTGTAAGAAACACTAGAGTAAGGTGTTGATATCTAGCCTGGTAAACCAGCCTCTCGACTTTATTTCATTTTGTACAGAGGGTCTGGAGCAGAGGCTGTGAGAAACCATTTCTTCCTGGTGGTGTGGACTCACCCAATCGCTAACACCTGGTCGTCACATATGCAATTAGCCTACCTACGCACTACAATTCAAATGTAGCACACAAGGTTGACGTCATGGCTATCGAACTCTGTTTGCTGATTGGATCGGAGTTGCTCGGTCCGCTTACATGACCATCAAGAGATTCTGCTCCAGACCCTCTGTACAAAATGAAAAGAAGTTCTAAGTAGGTACTAAGTAAGTACTAAGGGCAGGTTTACCAGGCTAGGGAAGTAGTCCTTGATCTGAATAGACTTTGGGAAACACTGGAGTAAGGTGTTGACATCTCCATAAAACCCTTCGTCCTGATGCCCCTCAGGTTCATTAAGACGCCTGTTTCAGATTGGGGGGGGGGGGTCCTTTAGGTGTTTTTGTAAGGGGAGGAAGTAAGGTGTTGATAAAAGCCTTCCTCCTCCTGCTGCTCCTGCTGTCAGGTTCATTAAGACGCCGGATGAGATCATGAACGGGACGTCCGAGCGACTGGAGCACCTGGAGTCAGACACTGACGAGCAGGGCTACGTGAAGGGAGAGAGCCCCAACAGCACCGCCGCCTGCACGCGAGAAGTACGTGTGTGTGAGAGAGTGTGTGTGTGAGAGACAGTGTGTCAGTGTGTGTGTGTGTGTGAGAGAGAGAGAGAGAGAGAGAGTGTGTGAGAGTTGAGTTTGAGAGTGTTTTAGAGTGTGTGTGTGTGTGTGTGTGTGTGTGTGTGTGTGTGTGTGTGTGTTTGTGAAAGAGAGAGAGAGTGTGTGTGTGTGGGGGGGGGGGGGGGCTTACAGTGGAGAGTGTAGACCCATATCTTTCTATCCTATATTTCACACCTTTGGCTCACAATGTGGAAACATGTAGGTGAGGCCATACCAGTTACAAACAAGTGCAGTCAGAGATGGCAACCTGGTCCCCCATGTGGACGGACAGGGTCATTGCAATACAGGCGGACAGACGCACACAGACACACAGACGGACAGGGTCATTACAATACCTGGTCAGTCCCCTCCGGGGACCAGGTAACAAGCACAATCAGACATGGCAAACTGGCCCCCCATATGGGCGGACAGACAGACACAGACACACAGACGGACAGGGTCATTGCAATACCTGGCCAATCCCACCCAGGGACCAGGTAATAAATGTCTCCTCTGCTTTAACCACAGGCTGCGGGTAGTCTTTTTTTGTTACATTTTCCTAAAGGCTGTAAATGTTAGTAGAACCAGAACCACAAATGTGACCTCAGTAGCACCAAATACGTACTTGCCCTCCCTAGCTCCCTATCTACAGTACGTGATCTGTTCAAAAGTTTAGTTATGTTGTTCAGACCAATCATGTCAGAGCCCCGTGATAGCCCCGTGATAGCCCCGTGATAGCCTGTTTTCACATTAGGAGTGCCAGCAGTATCTCTACCCTGTATTTCAGTACATGTGGTGTGTGGCTGCTTTTTTGTCATTTCAAATGACTAAATCTCTCCGCTTGTTGCTCTACCTCTAACCCTTGTTGCTCTACCTCTAACCCTTCCTCTCTCTACACTTCTCTACACTCCTCCCCCAAACCCCGGCCCTTATCCTTATATTCTTTTCTCTTCTTTTTCTCCTTCTTCTTCCTCTTCTTCCTTTCTCTACTCCACCCTACCCCAAATCCAACCATTATCCTCTGATATATTATTTTACCTTCTTCTTCTTCTCCTTCATCCTCCTCTTCTTCCTCTTCTTCTTTTTCATCTTCTTCCTCTTTTTCCACCTTCTCTCCCTGTTCGTCCTCTTCTTCTTTTTTTTCTTCTTATTATTATTCTTCTTCCTTCCTCTTCTCTACCTCTCTGTCCTCCTCCTCCTCCTCCTCCTCCTCCTCCTCCTCTTCTTCTTCTTCGTCTTCCTCTTGTTCTTCTTCTTCTTCTTCTTCTTCTTCTGCTTCTTCTTCCTTTCCCTACGCCCCCACCCTCATCCTCTGATGTTTGTTTCCCTTCTTCCTGTAGGAGGACATAAAACAGTTCTATGTGAAGGAGGAGTGTTGAGCTGACGGCCACGGCCGAGGAGCACGGACTGTTTATACCACAGATGCCTCACGTACACGTGTGAACAATCATCACTCAAGTCTGCACTAGTGCGAAGCACGCTACCCTACTGGAGGTCCCACCTACTGGAGAGACGGGCAGAAAGAGACAGAGAGAGATGGAGAGAGAGAGATGGAGAGGCACGGAGAGGGGGTGAAAAGAAATAAAATGGACACCTGTGTTTTAGATCAAGCAGCAGCAAAAT
This sequence comes from Coilia nasus, assembly GCA_027475355.1. Classification (NCBI taxonomy): domain Eukaryota; kingdom Metazoa; phylum Chordata; class Actinopteri; order Clupeiformes; family Engraulidae; genus Coilia; species Coilia nasus. The sequence continues at coordinate 33,097,895 of CM050199.1, forward strand.
CATAAACAGATAACTGAGAGGTGACTTGGCTGAAGAGATGCAATGTGTTCTCTTCAGGGTGCAATGTGTTCTCTTCAGGGTGCAATGTGTTCTCTTCAGGATGCAATGTGTTCTCTTTAGGATGCAATGTGTCCTCTGTAGGATGCAATGTGTTCTCTTTAGGATGCAATGTGTTCTCTTTAGGATGCAATGTGTTCTCTGTAGGATGCAATGTGTTCTCTTCAGGATGCAGTGTGTTCTCTTTAGAATGCAGTGTGTTCTCTTTAGGATGCAATGTTTTCTCTTTAGGAAAATTTTTGCTTTTGACATGCTATAGGTGGGGAGAGAGGAAAGAGAGGGATCTTTATTTCTTCTGCCTTGCTTGTACAGATGGCCTTTTTGTCCAAATCAATGGATTCACATCTTTTTGCTGATTTTTTTTTCTCCTCATTTTTATTTTTATCTTGTGTATATTGAATAAGGGTATGGCAATTTGTGTTTTTTAAAAAAGAGGGGTGTTTAGAAGCTTATGCTGTTGTGACGAATGTTTTATGATTCCACGAATGAATTTTTGAAAATAAATATTGTCACTCCTGAGTCACCGGTTAATTCAGTTATAACCCTCACAGATGACAGAGCTGGAAATGGCAACAAGCAATTTAAGGGTTTAAATTTATTTTAACACAACCCTCTCAGGAAGCAACTCTGCCACTGAAATGAATTATAAACAGACGTTAATTAAGACTAATTAACAGTGTGATTTTTATTTATTTATTTTGCTGTTAAAAGAACTAATTTACTAATAATGAAAGCCTGCTAACAGCATGTGTGGCACAAAAGGTTGCCAATTGCCAAAAGGTTGCCAGTGTGACCAGTGAGTGTTCTGAGAGGTATTCCAAATTAGCCTGGTAAACCAGGCCCTCGTACTTCATTTCATTTTGTATTTAGAAACGATTTCTTCCTGGAGGTGTGGACTCCGTTGAAGTTTAAAAAGTGCCCTTGCCTTTACCCAATTGCTAACGTCTGGTCATCACATAGGCAATAAGCCTACTTACTCACTACAATTCAAGTGTAGCGCACAAAGTCAACATCATCGCTCACAAACACTCCCTCTGATCGCTGATTGGCTAGGTAGAAATTCTGCCTAATACAGCAATGTCAATGAAAGCACTGCCAGACCCTCTGTACAACATGAAATGAAGTATGAGAGGGCTGGTTTACCAGGTTAATTCCACATAGGTAGTTTAGTGACTAACCTAGATAAGTTAAATTAGGGTGGGTGGTAAACCAGCTAATATAACAGTCTTGTAGCTTCATTCTCATACTTAAACAAAGCCATAGGGCTCTGCTTTTAGGCGATTCACCTCCTGCTTTGATTTAACATACCCAGGTAAGCGACTCAACCCGCTTCCTGCAACACCCAGCGGTTCTCCACCACTACATGGAGCATAGCCCAGACAGTCAGTGTGTCTGTTTGCCCTCAAAGCTGTACACTTAGGCTATTATAGACAATACCTTGATACTACGTCGCCCCTTGATACAGTCAGGTCCATAAAAATTGGTTGGGACAAAAAGAGAGAGAGGTATGTGGAGATGTGGCCGTCCTGCGGACTGGAGGTACGTTTTGTCCACCAGATGGCGCTCTCTGTCCACGTACAGGTTTGTGCTTAGGCATCGCACCCTACCTTATAGAGCTTATACGTAGAGACGTTGAATCCCTGTGGAAAAAATACACATGTAATTGTAAAAGCCCATCATGGTGATTTGTGTATCACATGCATATTTGTATACAGAACAAGTCCATACTATCAGGATGTGAGTTGGTCAACCCGTCTGAGTTCATGTAATACAACAACTCAACAAGAGAAAAATCTGAAGGTGATTTAACTTTGTTCTCTCATACGAGAGTGTTTATGCCAACTGTTTTATATGTCAAATGAGCGATGTGGGCTATGATTGGGGCGTACACCCGTGATGGGTAGGATGCGCGTAATGTAGACTGAGCGCAATTTGCTGTAGGTTCTCGCACACACACACACACACACACTGGTCGCACTTCAGTGTCTATTGAAGCTTCATCGCTGGTGCGCTAATCGGGAAAATGCTTCGTGTCAGACCATGTACTAATATGTGTGGTTAGACATTAATTGGTTAACAAAGCAGTGCCTTGATTTCCACGACTGACATTCTTTGAGACGTTCCAGTCGACGCAAGGCACGTATAGAAGGCGTGAAGTACCGTCCAAAAGAACAGGGCAGCCCAGTGGTCAGAAGTGCTAGAGGGAACAGTTTTCTACCACTAATCAGACGCATCTTTTTGGAGAAGCCCACATAATCCGCTGTTTATCGAAACTGGAGCTATTCCGACAAAGTTTGGGTGATGTCGATGTCGCACTCAGATTGTCGGTTTGTAGTTGTGCCTATGGATTACCGGGCGTCGCTCTGAAACCCTGGCCGGGACTGAAATAAGCCCTGGAAGCGGGACAGCAGGTATGTCCATCTTTAACATTTTGTAGGTTGTTCAAACAGTCCCGTTTTGCTGGTAAGATCTCTGAACGCGATGCAAATAAATAAACACAACTATTTCCGTAAACAACTCTGCAGCATCTTTACTTTTGTCTTTTTGATGTAGCAAATTGAAATGATATGCAATTGAACTTTTAATTTCTCGGAATTGTGGGGTTCAAGTGCATATCCTGAGAGTGATGTGCGTTGGGCATTGGCGGCGCACTTCCTAAGTTGACTGAAATCAATTCCAATTTTATACACAATGAGCTGATATGTATTTCATTGTGTTTATTTTTCGGTCCCCAATTTTATACTCGTAGACTATGTGGGAAGCTGGACTTCTGAACGTGTTAGATATGGCAAATTGTCATAAAAACAAATGTCATAAAAAAGATGTTTTTAAAAACAGAACATTGCAACAGTGAAACATCAGTTCAGTCAAACCATTATTTACATTTACTGTAAAGATCAATATGTGCATTTTAAAACTTAATGGTACAATTATGACAACAATCTCTTCACCCAGTTTACCAGATATGATGTAGCGTATTTCTGTGACTACATGTATTTTGATGTCCATGCAAATTGTTAAAGATTGTGCTGCTGAATGTAATCAAATATGTCTTAGGAAGGCCTTTTTGCATGTTGAACTGGTAATTAAGTAAAATATCTTGGAATATCAACAACCTCTAAACTTTGTAGATTTTCAGCAGATACTGCAGATTTTATATTATAGCTAATTTTATGCTCAAACAGTCTGTCTTGTAAGGTGACGAAAGCAGTCATCTGTCTTTCCCAAGCTGTGAAGCAGCCATGTCTCTTTTGAGGATATGTGGTGACTCAGAACTAAGTTGCCAAAAGCACATTCTCATTTTTATTTAATTGTGAACTGTGCCTGTCAGACGTTCTTGATAAAGCTCCTTTCTCTATCCTTTCTCTACTCTGCTTATGCTGTTCCCTACCCTGTTATTTGCTGTTGTTTGTTTGTCCTCGTCTATAGTGTCTTTCTTTCTTTCTTTCTCTTTTTTCCCCTCTTTTTCTGTCGCAGTGTATCCTTCCGTCCTCTGTAACATCCAGAAGGTAGTTAGAGAAGGCGTAGGGCTGCTGGTATTCAGCGGTATTGACTTTTATAAGTGCAAAAGCCCAAGAAATCATCCAGACAGACCTAAGCAGGATATTGCTCACGTATCACCAGTGACTTTATAATGCTTCAAATGTCATCTTAAGAGTGTATCACAGTTTGTGTTGAAACCTCTGCTAACTTGTGTGTGACTATTTATAGTTATGCGGTGAATCTTCGTCTTCGTTCCAGATGGTTGTAGTTTAATAGGATGATTGACTTCCGGCCACTGGTGTCCCAGAAACCCTCTTTGATTTCATGGCCTCGCCTCACCCATCCCGATTTGGGCTCCTCCCTCCCTCTCACCCATCTTGATTTGGCCTCAGTTCCTCTCCTCACCCAACTCACATCTCCTTACATCTTTATCTTGCTCTTTTCCTCTTCCTCTCAACACCAGGGCCATATCAGGGCCACATCAGGGCCAAATCAGGGCCACATCAGGACCATATCAGGACCACATTAGGACTACATCAGCGCCACCTCAGGGCCATATTAGGGCCACATCAGGGCCTTATTAGGGCAATATCAGGGGCACATCAGGGGCACATCAGGGCCATATCAGGGCCACATCAGGGCCATATCAGGAAAACCATCAGGGCCATATCAGGGCCGCATTAGGGCTACATCAGAACCATATTAGGACCTCCCTCTCTCCCAACTCACATCTTCCTACATCTCTTTTCTGTATAGTTTCTCTCACCTCCTCTTTTTTCCTCTTTCTGTATGTCTGTTAGTTTTTCCTTTCTTCCCCTCTCCTACACATCCTCGCTCTCTCTCTCTCTCTCTCTCTCTCTCTCTCTCTCTCTCTCTCTCTCTCTCTCTCTCTCTCACACACACACACACACACACACACACACACACACACACACACACACACACACACACACACACCAGCACACTTGCTCACTCTGTTGTCCTCCGTCCTTCTTTGCAATTTACATGTGGACACCTACACCCACAAAAGTTCTCTCTCTCCTTCTCTCCTTCTCTCTCTCTCTCACCAACTATCACGCTCACGGTCACTCTGTCTCTTTTACCAACTATCACGCTCACTTTCACGCTCTCTCTCTCTCACACACACACTCTCTCTCTCTCTCTCTCACTGTCACTGTCTCCCCCTCTCTCACTCTCACTCTGCTTGTCACCCAGTTGCTGTGATCCTGTTTCATGGTGTCACGCCGCCAGCAAGCCTTTCTCTCCATCCTTGTGTTTATCAGCTCTCCGGCCGCTACACACACACACATGCACACACACACACCCATACACACACACACGCATCATACACACACACACACACACACACACACACACACACACACACACACACACACACACACACACACACACACACACAAACACTCAAACACACACATGTACACACACACACACACACACACACACACACACACACACACACACACACACACATACTTATCTTCTCTCCCTCCTTGTCCACTCCACCAGGGACTGTGTGCCTGTGGTCCACTGGTGCTTTCTGAAATACGGTTATGCACGGACACATGCACACACACACACACACACACACACACACACACACACACACACACACACACACACACACACACACACACACACACACACACACACACACACACACACACACACGCACACACACACACACACGCATACACACCAAGCACACAGTCTCTCATTCCCCCTCTAACACTTACTTATACACACACACACACACACAGACACACACACACACATACAAGTAGATGTTGGAGTTTGCTCAGAAGGCTGTAAAAGTCCTTAGCATTAAAACTAGTTCAGCGCTGAGTTTTGTCACATCACATAGAGGTATTTAATTCAGAGTCTGGGGAAGTGAGGCAGAGCTGCAGCATTAAGCACTTATTTATATTTATTTTAGGGGCAGTTAGCTTTTCATCATCTGGACAATTTAGCAAGAAAAATCATCTCTGTGTTTTTTTTTTTTTTTTGTACATCAGTTGATGTTGGTAATCACTGGTTGCTTTTTAAATATTGTACATAAATAACATTTTGTGTTACTTTTATGAAGTATGGTGGTGGGAATGATAAAATATAATCATTTTGCTTTAAAAAATAAAAACAAAGAGGCATATTTGAATGTTGTATTATTTGTTGCTGCAGCCAACAAGGCCCAAGGTCTCCACAGCAGATTGTGTTTGATCTGTTTCTTGAGATAGTGGAGGTGGAAAAGATTAAAGATTAGCCATATGGAAGGAGAGTTGTGCCAACAGCAGTGAAACAGAGCTCATATAATGCCAAACTGTTCCAGTTAAATGATTGATAAATGTGAGATTAAATTGTCCCTCTGAATACTACTACTGCTATCTTTCTAGTAGGTAGCAGACAGAAAAGTAGGAAGCCACAACGTAGTCCACCCAAAACCGTGAGTAGGCTTTTAGTAAAAGTGAATGGTACCCAGATGACATGCTCCTGTCCTGCCAGAAATGTACAGACAGGGACTGATCCACATTACGCTATCCCACCAGAGAGCTGGAAAAACCCACCCATGAAAACGAACAAAGGCAAAACATCTGGGTCAGAGGACAGGCAAGAGGGCTGTGTTGTAGTATGTCTGAATTTAAAGTTTCAAAGTCATCCCCATTGGTCATTGCGATCACACAGTACATTACAGCACACACAACGAAATTCAACCTCTGCATTTAACCCAACAGCAGCCCACGACTGCCCCCATGACTGAGTTATACCTGCTACTAGCTCACCTGCTATGGGGAAGGTAGTACTGTGCCCGTTGAGTGCTAGGCAATGACTGAGTTATACCTGCTACTAGCTACTATGGGGAAGGTAGTACTGTGCCCGTTGAGGGCTAGGCAATGACTGAGTTATACCTGCTACTAGCTCACCTGCTATGGGGGAGGTAGTACTGTGCCCGTTGAGTGCTAGGCAATGACTGAATTATACCTGCTACTAGCTCACCTGCTATGGGGAAGGTAGTACTGTGCCCGTTGAGTGCTAGGCAATGACTAGCATGCAGTGGCTATTGAGGTTTTGGATGCAGGGAAAGAAATCGAGATGTTCTGCAGCCGCCATGCACACACAAAGCAGGCAGTGTGAACCCAGGGTTATTTTTTTGTTGTCCACACCTGCTTCACACTTATTTGGATGGTAAGTGGTCAGCAGAGGCACAGATAAACTTCACTTGCCCTTCTCACACTAGCCAAGCATGATGTACAGTAGTTTACTGTCCAGGTAGGGATGCCCACAAGATTAGACCAGTTCCTGTTGTGCTGCCATTACAGCAATAACAGGATATTTTCTGAAAACCTCATTTAGCAAGGTGGATTGTGTTTTAGGCAACTGACATTTCTGCTTTTGTTAGTGTTTATTTTTTTGTTTTGTTTTTAAATACTGCTTTGTTGTTCTTCAGTGTAAGACGAAAAACACAGAATTCTTTCTGGAAGTATGACTTTACTATGTAGTATGTACTTACTATAGCCTGGTAAACCCACCCCTCGTACTTCATTTTATTTTGTACAGAGGGTCTGGACCAGAATCTCTTGAGGGTCATTTAGTCGGCCCCAGCAGGGCCGATCCAGTCAGCGAACAGAGGGTGTGTTCGTTAGCAGTGACGTTGACCTTGTGTGCTACATTTGAATTGTAGTGCGTAGGTAGGCTAATTGCATACGTGACGACCAGGCGTTAGCGATTGGGTAAAGGCAGAGGCTTGTTTTAAACTTCAGCAGAGTCCACACCTCCAGGAACAAATCGTTTCTGATGGTGTCTGTTCCAGACCCTCTGTACAAAATGAAACGAAGTACGAGGGGCTGGTTTAACAGGCTATACTTACTCCACATAGTGGGGGGGGGGGGGGGGTCTCAGAACATGGTCAACCCAGATTTAATTCTCACACCCTTTGAATCTTTGCAAGTCACAAGTAATACAAAAAAATCTTCTGTGACTTTCATGCTGCGTTTGCCTTTACTTTGCCTTTACTCTGGAGTCATGGTTTCACAGACACGGATCGAGACATCCAGAGATCACACTGCAACCATGCCATCACACTGAACCCATTATCAAGTCTATTTATATCTGCGGTTTGGCAAAGTGCTGCCCTTAGACTTCACAGCACTCAATGTTGTTATCAAAGTTTAAAATGAGGTAACTCTGGAAAGCAGTGAGGTGATGAGGACCACTTAAGTATGTGTGGGTCGTGTTTGTGTGTGTGGATGTGCGTGTTTGTGCGTCTGTGTGTGTGTGTGTGTGTGCGTTTGTGTGTGTGTGGCCCGCAGGCCTGCTGACAGTCTTGGCTGTGCCTGAGACAAGATAATCTGATGCCCTCCCCATATTCCATAATTTAGGGAGGGACCAGTTCTGGGTCCACCTTTACCTGGTGAGCCTGGTGTGTGTGTGTGTGTGTGTGGGTCGTGTATGTGTTTGTGTGTGTGTGTGTGTGTGTGTGTGTATGTGTCTAGTGCTTTGGTGGGGAGTGTGACATGATTAGCGGGTAAAGAAATTGCTTGTGAAGCCAATCTGGGGCCCTGAAGGTGCTGGACAGTAAGCACAAGGGATAGCAGTCATACTGTAAAGAGGGTTGTTGGCACTCACACACTCTATGTTGGCTCGCCTCCAATCCTCTGATGCAGTTGTCCTTGTCTGGACACTTTCTAGGCTGCCTGCTTAGTCTTAGCCTTTGTGTTATTATATCTTTTATTTACCACATACCTGTTTTACTTTTATGCTTTTACACTTATTTAATAGTTTATGCTATTACACTTACTTTATCTTTTATGCTTTTACATATTGTCCTTTTCTTTTATTTTTGTGAAACACATTGAATTGCCGTTGTGTATGAAATGCACCATACTGTACAAGTAAACTTGCCTTGCCTTGCCTTGCCTTGCCTAGCCTGGTAAACCAGCCCTTCATACTACACTGCATTTCGTACAGAGGGTCTGGCTGTGCTGTATTGAGAATTTGAGAGTTGTCTTCCTGGAGGTGTAGACTTTGCTGAACCTTAAAACGATAAATCTGCCTTTACCCAATCACTGACATCTGGTCGTGATGTATGCAATTAGCCTGGCTATAATCCTGCCTACGTATTACAATTCAAATCTAGAACACAAAGTCTCATGAACACTCCCTCTGTTCACTGATTGGCCCAGTAAAGATACATGACCGGAGTCAACCATGTCAGTTAAAGGAATCCCAGACTATCACTGTGGGGAGAAAATAATCGAGCAGAAGTGCGCAAGCAGACTTTTAGGCCTCATTCACACCAACTTGACTGTGTACAATATGTGTGCATGTGTGACAGAGCACGCTCAGATCACGCATGCAGTGTGAATAGTGTAATTTGTTAACGTGCATTCTAAACGAATACGGACCAAAAACAGGCACTTGGTGTCTACGCGCTGTATACGGAGAGTCCTTGATGTGAATGAGCCCTTTGCCAGGCTAGCTTAGTCCTCCTGTACATCGAGAACATTACCTTGAAGATTACACGTGACTCTGTGCAGTGCCTGCCCCCCTACCAAAGCATGTGATTCTGTGCAGGGGTTAGTGTCCCGCCCCCCTACCAAAGCATGTGATTCTGTGCAGGGGTTAGTGTCCCGCCCCCCTACCAAAGCATGTGATTCTGTGCAGGGGTTAGTGTCCCGCCCCCCTACCAAAGCATGTGATTCTGTGCAGGGGTTAGTGTCCCGCCCCCCTACCAAAGCATGTGATTCTGTGCAGGGGTTAGTGTCCCGCCCCAGGGGTTAGTGCCCCCCCTCCCCAGGGGTCAGGGTTAAAGCATGTGACGGGAAGACTTCAGGGAATCCCTGAAGTGTCGTTTTTTTTTGTTCTCCCCTGCCATCCTTGGCAGCCTTGGTTTCCCGTGAGTAGCTGGACACAGAAGATTTGGCCGCAGAGCCGATGGTCTGGCACGCAAACTGCGTGACCTGTCCAAAAAAGCTGTGACTGGGGTCAGGACGGTTTTGGACTCCCGGCAGGGAACCGTGTCAGGAAACCGCCTCTTGCCACTGAAACAGGGGTTTCCTCTGCGAGACTGTATATCAAGCGCTTGGGCTTTCTGGCATGGTGCTGTTACATTGTCCAGGTGTCAAAGTCATACGGCAGCTTAACAATAGTGACAGCCTTGCACACCTTTAGTCCAGTATGCGGGTTAAAGCCATGCCTTGTCTGTTTGAGGCATTACACGTCTCAGGTTATACGTAGCTTGCTGGAGGCAGTGCTGGTTTTAGCACTCCTGGCTCTCTCCGCATCATTATCGTTGCAGATGGTACAAGACAGCGAACTGCAAAGGAGGGCAAAAAGTATAACTCATCCCAGGTGCGTAGCCTTTGGCAATGTGCGCTGACATTGGGCTCCTACAGTATATGCTTTACTTAGGGGTTCGCTACTACATTCAGGGTTCCCACCCCTTTTTCACTGACAAAATTTCAAAACTTTTCCATGACTTTTTCATGACCTAAAGTGAATTTTCCATGGCTTCACTGCACCTTAAGTGTGTAAAATTTAGCATACTTTTAGGGCTAAATATGAAATGTTTAACATTCAAAATACTGTCAATGCATTTATTGTTGACTCTAAAGGCCCAATGATAACAGAATGCTGTAGTTGCGTTAGGGAGAAACCAAAAATTCCATGACTTTTCCAAAACCTTCAGTGAATTTACAAAATGAAATGACTTTTCCAGGCCTGGAAAATTACATTTTCAACTTCCATGACTTTAACAGGATTTCCATGACCGTGGGAACCCTGTACATTAGAATAGTTAGACTTGTGTTGATGGGAAGCTCAAAGGTGGTGATCCTAATCCTACATCCTGGCCTGGACCTGTTAATAAAACAGTCAATCAAACTTATAGAGCCTTCTGATTGGGTGGACCTGATTGACAAGTAGGTGTCAGGCACAGCCCACCCTGCGCATATGGTTGCACCTTAGTTGTAAGTTGCTTTGGATAGGCAGAGGTGTCTGCTACGCATATTGGTGCACCTTAGTTGTAAGTTGCTTTGGATAGGCAGAGGTGTCTGCTACACATATGGTTGCACCTTAGTTGTAAGTTGCTTTAGATAGACAGAGGTGTCTGCTACATGTAACAATAGAGGCATCAGAAAAATTCGCCGATACTGCACATCCATCTTCGAACTGCAGCTGAGGGAAACATCATTAACCAACAGGAAGTCCCAAACGGTGCCTGTCGTGACCTTGGCTTTCACTTTAGGCATCCTGTGGTTGCACAGCCTCTCCATCAGTGTCAGTGGAAAATATCTGATGTCACCCCCCCCCCCCACACACACACACACCCTCACACACACCCAACCCCCCATTTAATCATCACCTTCCTCAGAATCATCGATTACCATTGAAGAGAGCATTAGGGTAAAGAGCTTTAGCGCAGGGCCTCACACCCTTGTTTGACACCATTGGGTGATGGGGAAAGTGTTTTTTGATGTGTCAATATTGCCCTGAGCTCTTCATTGTATGGCATTCCTTCCATCGAAATCTTAAAGCAAACACCACGTCAACGAGCCTGAGTTTTGTTTTTTGACAATGACAATGACCCTGAGATGTTGTGATTGACAAGGCTAGTTGCGAGAATCTCTCCTGCCATTCACAATTAACAGAAGCAAGATGCCAAGATTTCATTCGGAAGCTTTTGCAACATCCATAAAATCCTTGGTAATTGCGTCACGTGGGTTGATGAAGCTTGTCAGGTATTGCTGGGGCACTTTACTTGCAAGAATTCAGCCAGGATAGAGTCTGAGGAAATAGCTATATCACCAGAGAACAGACATAGCATTGACCCAGCCTCTACAGCGTCTACACACATCCATGAGTCATCCAGAGTTTCGTTGATGCCAATTTATGGAAGACCAGGGATGGCTGTTTTTTTTTATGTGTGAAAGACGATTGAGGACACAACGTGTAAGGTTAAAAATGTATCTGTCTATTTTATAATTACAAGTTATGAGTTTATCTGTAAACGATCAGGATAAGTTATTAACTCATTCTACAAAGGTCAAGAAATGAACAACCTCTTCATCACCATCAATATATTCTTTCCAACAACCTCATATGTTCTCACTGTTTGTTATACTCAAATTATTTGTATGTGTTTATAAGACAATTATTGTTATTCAAGTTAACAAATAATGTTATTCAGAATTTGTCTTTGTAAGTGATCAGTGTGCCTTCATTCGCACGAAGTAAGGGATAGTACAGATGATGGGGGGCTGGGGGGGGGGGGGGGGGGTGGGCTTTCCCCTGTTAGATATTAAGTCATTATTTTATGATGTTATTCATTAGTTATACTATACTGCAGGGGGAGTGGGTTGTAAAATTCCACCATAAACGTCATATACGCTAAACGTTTTTCTCTCCTTTTCTATTGCTGCTAATGGATAAAGGATATGCATAGATTTACACACCTTTTTACTGCGGCATGTGAAACGGTCTCCAGAAAGACAGTTGCATTTACCCACCTGTCTCTCCGCACTACGCCACTTTTCATACCAGTTGCATCACCACTCGACCACATACAGGATAATTAATCACGGTGCGGCCGCCTTCATTCTGTCACCCTGTGTCCTGTCTGGGTGGTCGTATTTCTGTCAAATGAACCGAGCTTTGTGACACACCCGATGGCTCCGCAAAATGGGTGAAAACACACCAGGTTGTGTGTCCCTTCAGCATGTCGGTTAAACAGCTGAGTGCACTGAAGTGGGACAGACAGTGTAAATGCTAGGGTACATTAACCACAAATTATGCCTGTGCATCACAAATCCCCTTTCTGATGCTTTCTAGTGTTTTCTCCTTGTTTATAAATAAAATAACGTGTTGGCATATCCACACGTGCTAAATACCAATCATTTCTTTAAGGGCAAGTCTACATAAGCCACCATTTAAATGTATATATTGCAGACTGTGAGAAAGCATAAGGTTGTTGGAAAAGATGTATAAAGTAGCGATAAAAGGGTGGTTCGTAGCCTATGCGAGATGAGTTTGTATAATTCACCCTTTATTAAAGCTTCTGAGAAAGGCAAATATAATGGCGTCAACTTGTGTAGATTTCACACATGCACCACACACGTACTGTGAGGTTGTTCTCAACTTCTCACCCATGATTTTGCCACTAACTCTGACTTGCTGCATATTCAAAAGTCAGGAAGGCAGAAACTTATATAAATATAACGTCTTATTCTGAGCTTCAGCAGCAGGCAGAGTATGATTTTGGCCCTGTATAGTCTGGTTGTACAAACCCACATTCTCAGTAGCTTGTTAGCAGTCAAATGATGGCAGCTAGGGACTTTTTCTTGGGATCAGAGGGTCGCAGTTTTGAATCCTGTACCAGTAGGAAGAATGTGGGTGAGGGAATGAATAACCAGAGCTCCCATGCACCCTCATCCGCATGGCTGAAATGCCCTTGAGCAAGGCATCTAACCCCACATTGCTCCAGGGGGACTGTCCCTGCACCTTATTCACTGTAAGGCATCTAACCCCACATTGCTCCAGGGGGACTGTCCCTGCACCTTATTCACTGTAAGGCATCTAACCCCACATTGCTCCAGGGGGACTGTCCCTGCACCTTATTCACTGTAAGGCATCTAACCCCACATTGCTCCAGGGGGACTGTCCCTGCACCTTATTCACTGTAAGGCATCTAACCCCACATTGCTCCAGGGGGACTGTCCCTGCACCTTATTCACTGTAAGGCATCTAACCCCACATTGCTCCAGGGGGACTGTCCCTGCACCTCATTCACTGTAAGGCATCTAACCCCACATTGCTCCAGGGGGACTGTCCCTGCACCTTATTCACTGTAAGGCATCTAACCCCACATTGCTCCAGGGGGACTGTCCCTGCACCTTATTCACTGTAAGGCATCTAACCCCACATTGCTCCAGGGGGACTGTTCCTATGTACACCTCATTCACTGTAAGGCATCTAACCCCACATTGCTCCAGGGGGACTGTCCCTGCACCTTATTCACTGTAAGGCATCTAACCCCACATTGCTCCAGGGGGACTGTTCCTATGTACACCTCATTCACTGTAAGGCATCTAACCCCACATTGCTCCAGAGGGACTGCTCCTATGTACACCTCATTCACTGTAAGGCATCTAACCCCACATTGCTCCAGAGGGACTGCTCCAATATGTATTTCGCCTTAAGGCACTCTGGATAACAGCGTCAGCCAAATGCACTGTAATAAAAATTATAATTTCTATTTAATTTTTAATGTTAACATGTCTGCCCCTTAAAGTACATAATTTGGTAAAGTAACAGGTGTAAGTGGCAGTCCAGGAGGTTAATCTACAGGCAACACAATCCCTTCATTATTTTATCATACCTAATTATGCAGTTTCAGGACCAAATTGTGTGTATATAGTCATTTAACATTAGCCGTTAAAGCAGTCAAGAATGCTCTCACTTGTCAGTACCAGACACATTGCACACCCACACAAACACGCATGTCTAATTAAACCACTGAAAATACTGCAACCAGTGGTAAATGAGGGACTCTGTGTCGGTGTGTTTTACCTCATTGCTAAGAGGCTGAAGCCAGAAAGAGAAGGAAGAAAATACCTAGAGAGAAAAAAAGCCAAGACAGAAATGAGAAAGGAAACCTTGGAAGAAGGAAAAAGAGTAGATGGATGTACAGTATCAGCAAGCATGCGTATAAATGAATGAATGAACGAATGAACGAATGAATGAATGAATGAATGAATGGAACAGTGAATGAAAGAGTGAAGGAGGGCTGACATAACAGAGTACACAGGAATGGAGGAAGAGGAGGGGGAGGAAGGGCAAAGAGCATGATGGGTACTAGGAGTGAGTTCAAAGCCTCTATTCCACTGCTGATGCTTCCTGTCAGCCCCGGTGATCTCTCAGGGCTGTAACCAGGAAAGATGCAAGCAGAGGAGAAGAGAGAACAGAGGAGGGGAGGGGAAGGGAGAAGAGAGGAGAGGAGGGGAGGGGAGGAGGGGAGGACTGATGATACGAGTGGAGAGTAGAGGACAGGTGAAGAGGAGAGGTGAGGGAAGACGAGAGCAGAGGCGAGGAGGAGAGAAGAGAGGAGAGGGGAGGAGAGGAAAAAAAACAGTGGTGATGTGAAGAGAGGAGAGCTGTAAACAGGGGCTACTGAAAAGGAAAGCAGCAACCTGCTGTGCTGCTATCTATTGTGTTCTGTGGATAACTGGCCACTGAGAGTATGTATCACCATACTGGTTACACAGTGCACTACACATTTTAGCATCAGCATAGCCTGGATGTCAAAGATATAAAAGGTTTGTCAGCCAATTCCATCTCCCTTTTCTGACATCATCTTATCTTGGGCTGTGCTGATCTATTGTGTGGTGTTGATACTGGGCACTGAAAGTATGTATCACTACTGCTGGGTTTAAAAAAAAACTATTTATCAATATGTATCGATATGGATTCAAAAAATTAAAGATCCATATTAAAATTTGCAGATCGATAAGTTAATAATATATCTCTTGTATATGCTGGTGTCATTATATATATATATATATATATATATATATATATATATATAGATAGATAGATAGATAGATAGATAGATAGATAGATAGATAGATAGATAGATAGATAGATAGATAGATAGATAGATAGATAGATAGATAGATAGATAGATACTAAGATATAAAAATAAATACGTTAATTAATTAAATAAATATGTCAATATTGTATCGAATTGTATCAGATCAAGAATCGTATCGTATGGGGACCTTGTGTATCGGAATCATATTAACAAAATCTGTGCCAATACCCAGCCCTGTTTATCACCATACTGGGTATACTGTGCAATAAACATTTTAGCATCAGCATAGCCTGGATGTCAAAGATATAAAAGGCTTGTCAGCCAATTCCATCTCCCTATTCTGACATCATCTTATCCAGGTCTGTTGTCAAACCCAACCATTCCTAGTGTGTATTATTAATGCTATATTAATATTGATATAATATATACTATACACACACACACACACACACACACACACACACACACACACACACACACACACACACACACATATATACTGCTATTAATCATGTAGACATGCTTAATATTTAACACCTGAATCCCTGTGGTACAGGGGAATCATACTGTACACACTGTCTTGTGTGTGAGATGTTGGTGTTACATCTGCTTGACAGATAACCAGATATAATTATGTGTCATGTGCTTGTTTTGATCTCGGATCTCTTTCTTGTTGACACATACATCAATGACATCACAGTCTATGACAGCTGAGACTTTGATGAAAACCTGCATGTCTGTTTAATGATCTTTTCTGTCCAGATATTTCATTGTATGTGGTTTCATGCCTGGAAGAATGATGCAAGCTGTTTAAAACTGGTTGACTTAGTGTGTGCAACTTTACTGTTATTATTTATTGTTAAGATATTTTTTTAGATGCCATAACAGTATGCCATCCTAATTCATCACCAAACACTGCATATTGGGCTAAACATATTTGGATAAGTTCTAGATTATTCCACTGCTAATAGACCTGCACACATGTTTCTAAATAACAATGCCCATATGAGGTTTCTCAACTTCCACACTGTAATAGTTACACAATCTGATGTACTGTACTTTACTGCTGCATAATTAGTATATTTTAAAAAAGCAATTAACGTCACTGACATATTAATGTCTTATTGACATTTTTATTTCTTCAAACGTGCCGTCCTGGTGCGTCATCAAAAGTGCTTGGAGTGCTGCCCTTTCATATGCTGGGAGAGCTGCTTGCATTTTGAATGACAGTAATGAGGTGATGAAAGTAGTCCTGGTGGTCACACACACACACACACACACCCACACACACACCTACTGACACACACACACACCCACACACACACACATACCTACTGGCACACACACCTACACACACACACCTACTGGCACACACACCTACACACACACACCTACTGGCGCACACACACACACTTTCTGGTGCACACACACACGCACACACACCTACTGATGCACACACACACATGCACACACACACACATACACACACACACACACTTCCTGGCATGCACACACACACACACATACACACACACACACACACACACACACACACACACACATACACCTCCTGGCATGCACACACACACACACACACACATACTTACTGGCACGCAAACACACTCACACGCATACCTACTGGCACACACACACACCTACTGGCAAACACACACACACAGACACACACACATACACACACACAGACACACACACACAATGCACCACAGCCAATTACCCAGCAGCAGCTGTCTTGTCCAGTCACAGTGCTAAAGTACGGTGGGCTGAAGTGAGTCCCTGCCTCCTGTGTCTCCCTCGAGTTCCTCACTTTTTAATGATCTCAGATCAGTCTCAGAGCGTTACCTTTCTTTTCTGCCCTCTTCTCTCGTCTCTTTCTTTTTCATCAATATCTGTCTCTGACATTATCGACTGCTTCATTCCAGCCAAGGATCATGCAAGTTTTTTCGCGTAGTGTTGGTGGTCCTGAGCTTGGAAGACATAAGCGGACGTTTTGTGCGTCTTGTCAAAGTCAAAGTCAAAATGTACTTTATTGTCAATTCACTATGTAACAGGCATTACACAGAGGACTGAAATTGCGTTTCACCAGACACCAAATGTGCAATTGAAACTAGAAACACGCACACACACACACACACACACACAGACACACACACACACACACACACACACACGCACACATGCACAAACACACAGCTACACTGCTACATGGACATGAAGTGTACACAGACATCCACAATAAATAGACATAAGACATACAGGTAAACATATACGCTTCCAACAAGAAGGAAAGTTCGAAGTAACTCCTCTTGGTAGCTGGTGTAGGTGTAGGTGTTGGTCTGTGTGGTGGCTGGTAGTCGCAACCAGGAAACGCAACTATGTAGTGAAGCTTTGCCAACATATTAGCAAATTGTCTTGTATTTATTGAAGATGTGAAACATTAAAAAATGAATGTAGGTCAAGTCTGTCGATATATTTCAGGTGTCTTGTCTGTAAGAACACGCCAGCCCCACTCATCTACATCTTAGGTATTTCAAAGGGAAACTTTAAATGTAAGATCTGCACATATCACTTGTCCCAGTGTGATAGTTCATATATGGCAGCTGTGCAGAAATTCAGCTCACTCACATATTCAACTGATATGCATATTCAGGGTATTTCTCTCCTGCTTAAAGTAGACCTCACGCTTGCTCACAGGGCACCATTAACTCTCTCACATTTAACAGGGCTCTCATATATTTACATATATTTTCATACATTATTCCTTTTTCCTTTGCTTCTGCTGGAATATGCTAGAACTCTGTGTGTGAGGAAATGTGTGTGTGTGTGTGTATGTGTGTGTTTGTGTGTGTGTGCGCGTGCTCCTGTGTGAGTATAAATGCATGATGCCAAATGTATATGTGTGGAGGAACGTGTGTTGTTGAATCCTGTGTGTGTGTGTGTATATATGTGTGTGTGTGTGTGTGTGTGTGTGTGTGTGTGTGTGTGTGTGTGTGTGTGTGTGTGTGTGTGTGTGTGTGTGTGGTGGCGGGGTACATGCATACAAGCAAATGCATATGTGTGCAGAGAAGTGTAAGTGTCAAAGTTGTGACAAGATCTGGTGTATGCTTGTGCATGTATGTGTGAGTTAGGGTGTGTGTATGTGTGTGTGAATGTGTGTGTGTATGTTTGTGCATGTGTGTGTGCTTGAGTGTGTGTGTGTACACGTGTGCGTGCATGTGTGTGTGTATATGTTTGTGCATGTATATGTGCACAAGGGTGTGTGTGCGTGTGTGTGCGTGTGTGTGCGTGCGCTGGTACACCAACCACGTGTGTGTGTGTGTGTGTGTGTGTGTGTGTGTGTGTGTGTGTGTGTGTGTGTGTGTGTGTTTGTGCATGTATGTGTGCACAAGGGTGTGTGTGTGTGTGTGTGTGTGTGTGTGTGTGTGTCACTGCTGTCATGCAAATGTTACACATACACATATCCACAGGCGATCTCACTCAGCCATCTGAGCTGCTGCCACTGCCTCATTAGTTGGCCTCTCATTTCACATCAGAGGCAGACACACACACACACACACACACACACACACACACACACACACACACACACACACACACGCTTTAGTTCTGTACACTAGCCCCACAGACAGACACACACTTTAGTGTTATATACTAGCCCCCATAGACACACACACAGGTCCCCACAGACAGACACACACTTTAGCTCAGTACACTAGCCCCACAGACAGACACACACTTTAGTGTTATATACTAGCCCCCATAGACACACACACAGGTCCCCACAGACAGACACACACTTTAGTTCTGTACACTAGCCCCACAGACAGACACACACTTTAGTGTTATATACTAGCCCCCATAGACACACACACAGGTCCCCACAGACAGACACACACTTTAGCTCAGTACACTAGTCCCACAGACAGGCACACACTTTAGCTCAGTACACATGACCCCATAGACAGCACACTTTAGCTGTCTACACACGACCCCATTTCCATATCCACACATCCATCTCACTGCCACAACCCCCCACCAGCCCTGCAGAGGTGCGAAGTCGTAATTTAATTTTCAGCTAATCATCATCTTAGTTTTTTCAGATTTTTTTCTTCATATTTTTAAACTCTGATCTTTAAGTGCCTCTCGTTGCCTAGTCACAGGAGGCAATGAGAGACAGTGCTGGTGGGGGTTAGAGTGGGTGACAGAGTGCAAGTGTGAGTATGACATTTGACTGAGAGGGACCTGCTGTCATCGTGATGAGAGAGTGACAGAGACAGACAGAGAGAGAAAGAAGGAGAGAAGGGGGTTGGAGTGGGGTGGGAAGAACAGAGAAAGAGAGAGAGAGAGAGAGAGAGAGAGAGAGAGAGAGAGAGAGAGAGAGAGAGAGAGAGAGAGAGAGAGAGAGAGAGAGTTATTAGGTTTGTAAAGGAGCTGCCAGTCAAATGTAGTTGTTGAAAAGTACTACCTTGAATCTCTACCTATACTTGAAATCTCTCAATATTTTGCTTCTAGGAATTCGATTTTTTATTTTTTTCAAGACGAAAGTCCAAGGTTTTAAGCTTAGCCAGCTGTCTGAGATCAAGGACTGGACCTTTTCTTCTTTAAAGGCCATGTTCCAACCCAGGTAGTCTGTTTTTTTAGAACAGTCCACCGGATTCTAATTCTAGAGCTCTCAGACAGTTACACAGCACTCTGTTGCCATGGCGTGTGTGCACGCTGTCACATTCCATCCTATCGGCAGCGGGCTAATTTTGGGGCCATCTGTACAGGCACGCTTTCTCACTCGTACCTGTCCCTGGCAGCTGTGCTTGGAGGCTGCGCTGACACCGTGGCATTGCCAGGATGGTAGAGAGAGAGAGAGAGAGAGGCCGCATCAAAAAGGTGATAAATCCTTTGTGCCTCCTCTCCCTCATCCTCTCCGTCCCTGTCACAGAGCCCAGCCAACGATGTGACCCAGACAGGGCGCTCCTCGAGTGACCGTGTCGGCGATGACCCGAACAGAACGCCGCGAGGGGTCACGTGACCCCTCTCTCGTACCGGGGGATGTGGTGGCGGTGGCGGGAGAGGCCAGCTCGCAAAAGCAATCGAACGCTACAAATTAGCCTGTCACTTAGCGCGGATTAAAAGCCCTCGCCTGACGCAAGCGGTAGAATAACTTTGGCTGTTCCTCCGGCCATCGTCACTCAACTGTTTAAATAATGGGAAGGGGGAGGCTCAGGAGAGCGACGCTGGGAGGGGAAATGCAATTTCATTTTTAATGCTTGTGTGCACACACCTCCTCCAAGTTGCCATTGAGCTTGTATAATTACATTGATTTTTTTGTTAAGTCCCTTTCTCTCTCTCTCTCTCTCTCTCTCTCTCTCTCTCTCTCTCTCTCTCTCTCCTTTTTCTCAGTATCTCTCTCTCTGTCTCCCTTCAGCTTGCACTCTTTTTGCTTCCTTGTCTCTGTTTCTATCTCTCTGTCTCTCTCTCTTTCTCTCTTGCCTTTTCTTGTCTTCTCTCTTGACTGTGCATTAAAATAATGCCTGGCTGGTTCGGGGGAAGCGCTCCTCCGATGCCTTCAACGTGTCCCACGCACACCGGGCCGACCCAGTTCCATTTAATGCTCAGCATTATTCACTCCCCCCTGCTCATGTTCCCCAGACACACACACACACACACACACACACACACACACACACACACACACACACAACACTCAGAATTGCTAACACTGAATGACTGTAACCAACTGTAACCCTGGTCAACACAAGCGATGACTGGCTGCGTTTAAAAGTCTGGACACAAAAAGGTGCATAGTTAAAAACTGGTAGATACTGTATATGGTTAAACTGACTGGCTGCATTCCAAACTCTGGGCACAGAAGATGGTGTGTGGTTAAATACTGTTAGATACTGTATTTGGTATGTATTAAAAATTCCAACACAAAAGATGGCATATAGCTAAATACTGTTAGATACTGTACTTTGTTAGGCACTGTTTTTTAAAGTACATGGTGTGACAGAGAAAATCTGTTTTTAGTACAGCTGTTGTTGTTCCTTGTTATCAACAGCAATTGCTGTGACATTGGTAACTTATACCTATGGTGTGATGTTATGATGTACCGGTATTATGCACATCAAGACAAAAATGTCTTTTAGCCTACACAAACAATAACTTACTGTATTTAAAAATATGGCATATCATTATAAACAAAATATGGCATATTGTTAAATGCTGTTAGATGCGCTTTGGTTAGGTGCTGTTTTTGAAAAGCTAACTGGTCTTGAAAAATCCTTTTTTTAATGCAGCTGTTGTTTTTCCTTGTTATCAGTTACCAATGAATGTGAAATAGTCAGGTGCTGTGTCCTGCACAGCTAAAATAATGCCTTGCTGCTACTGTTATTACAGAGATGGCAAAGAATGTTGTGTGTAGAGTGCAGTGCCTTGGAAAAAACTGTTTGAAGATGGTATTTTTTTCAGCCGTTTTTTCTTTGATGAGGTAGAAGGTGTGATTACGACTATAGACCAAGGCTTGGTCTTTGCCTCTCCTCAGTGAAGGCAATAGGTAGTTTAAAGGCAGATCACAGCCACAGGTGGAAATCTTCTTAAGTGCACCAAATAGCCTCTTTCTCTTCTCTTCATGACACAAGGGTGTTGCTTAGCAGAAACAGAATATTGGAAGTGTGAATTACCCCAAAATGGGGGGTACTACCTTTTACGGGGGAGGGAGGAGGAGGGCTTATTCTGAGTTTTACATTAACCACATGAATACGTCGGTACTCCCCAAACCTGCTGTTTTTTTGTCTTTGAGAGGTACTGGGTCTTGACTGTGGGTTACCATACCCGTCAGTACCCCCTGTAATTCCAACTATGAAAGAAAGCAGGGTAGGGACTGAAGTTCCCAGCAGGCTGCTAACACACCAACCCACCATAGAAGTAGCTGGACAAGCCAGCCAACATCAGCTTGTAATGCGTATGCACAATGTCACCTTTTGTCTGGAAAAGCTATTTATCTTATAAAGATGTGTCAATGTGGTGTAATAATCTACAATTACAGTCTACTGGTTCTGTAATCTACAGATTAAGGTATTCAGGGTAAAGAGTGACCTTCTGAATAAGGCAGTGATGTCTTTTCAAACTGCCTCTGCAGTTTGGGACCAATCAGAGAAACAAACTTGTTTACCATCGTACTACACCAGTGCACCGTTGCTGCCCTATCGTCATCGTATTAAGCCCGCCCAGAGATTCTCTACAAGGATAGACCGATGCGATTGATCTGACCAGGTTTTGGAGAAAAGCCGCTGAGCTTCAGTGAGCTGTGTCTAGACTACACCCAGGATAGAAATTTCAGTTGCTACCGCTAGGCTACATCTACAGTACATTTCAAGGCTACCATGGAAGCACTAGCAGTTGCTCAGGCAGACTGTTGGGTCACCACTGAAACCGGGATCACAAAGTGTGCTTTTGAACACACCGCAAATACTGGAGCCAATTAGTATGTACTGTATGCTGAAGGAAAGAGAGAAAAAATTACTTTCCAGGAGGTAAAGAAAGGAAGTAAAAAAAGAAACTTTTCTCTCTGCAGTTCTCTGTGCAGAACAGCATTAACCTGTTTTCTAACAGATCGAGCTGTGGTTCTGCACTTTCCATGCTAGAATTAGGTATTATGTTTCAATTAGAGGTTTGTATTCTTGGATATTCAGTCCAACTAGGCTTTCTTCTTTGTCTGTTTTTACCAAGATCTCCAAAGGCTGGTTAAAAAGGGAACTTTTTTTAAAAATATGCTTTCCGACGGTTGTGTAGAGCAGAGCAAAGCAGACATCTGTTCCTTCTTTCATCTATTCTGCATTATCAGGACAGTGTTCCAGAAAATCACACACATACACACATACACACATGCCGACAGACAGACAGACATGCTCACACACGTAGACACAGTGTCTATGTATACACGCATGTGTGTGTGTGTGTGTGTGAGAGAGAGAGAGAGAGAGAGAGAGAGAGAGAGAGAGAGAAAGAGAGCTATAGAACAGTTGTCTTGTGGTGTCCTACCGGCACATCAGACCACTTACATGTAAGCTGATGTTGGTTGGTATGCTTAAACAGATTTAATCCTGTAATTATACCAGTATGTGCAATGTCACCTTTTGTCTGGAGAAGCTGTTTATCTTATAAAGATGTATCAGTGTGGTGTAATAATCTACAGTTACAGTCTACTGATGTTGTAATCTACAGATGATGGTATTCAAGTTAAAGAGTAACCTCCTGAACAAGTCAATGATGTCATGATGTCAATACATTGTACAAACACCAGACATGGTGTCATACTGACATGCTCAATGTCATAGTTTAGGTTAAGGGGTCTGTAATGTGGTCTAGGAAGAGAGAGTATAGATGACTTCCATAATGTAAAAAAAATATATATTAAAAATGTTAAATTGTATAATAACTTATGAGTATGGGTGACATCCCTAATATTAAACTATATATTAAGTTTATATATATAAAATATTAATCTTTAATATCATATCCCATTTAAGATATCAGTCTGTATACCCTCCTGGTGGCCACAGTGTGAGATCTACACATAAACCATGACTTTACCAAGAGGTGGCGTTTGGCAAACAAAAGGCGATTCATGTTAGCCGTAGACGCTAATCTCTGAGCTGCTAATTGCCTGGGATCCTGCATGCTAACAGCAAAGAGGATCAGTGACAGCAGAAACTACTCTTTTGCCTTTGCAAGGCACCGAAAGTCATTTAGGAAGATTTATGAGACTGGAGGGTGCATCCCTCTCTCTTCTCTCTATCTCTATCTATCTCTTTCTCTCCAATTTCTCTCCCTCTCTTTGTAAACTCTCTCTTCTCTGTCATCTCTCTCTCTCTCTCTGTCTCTACTCTCTCTCTTTCTCTCCTCTCTCTCTCTCCTCTCTCTGGGAGTCAGCGCTGATGAGCTTCGCTGGGGATAATTGCCTAACAGGTATATCAGTCACATCGGCTAATTAAAAGCATTACATAATCCCCCGTCATCGCCTGCTCGTCCTCAGTACCGAATGTGCTCTCACGACAAAAAAAAA
Organism: Coilia nasus; assembly: GCA_027475355.1. Classification (NCBI taxonomy): domain Eukaryota; kingdom Metazoa; phylum Chordata; class Actinopteri; order Clupeiformes; family Engraulidae; genus Coilia; species Coilia nasus. Next base: position 33,122,113 of record CM050199.1, read on the forward strand.
AGAAACAGTTACCTATAAATAGAAATCTGCTTTGACACCTTACATCGCTCCTCCCTTTTTGTCAGCAAAGAACTCTGCTCAACCAAACTGGCCCCAACACTTTCCTACAGTAGCTACTGTATATACACAGCGGCATCGCCTTGCGTGCCTGTTCCTGAGAGGCTGTTTCACAGAGTTACAGTACGGGCTAAGCGTGCTACTCTTTCCTCTCTGAGGGTGAAATTAAAGACATTTTTTAAGTCCCTCCGCTTTATTCAAGACAACAAACAAACATGCCTTCAGTTCCCCAATACCACTTTATGTCCACTGAATAAAAAGTTGTTTGGTGTGGTGTTCCTTGCTTGCTTACTTGGGCTTCTTCTCTCTCTCTCTCTCTCCTCTCTCTCTCTCTCTCTCTCTCTCTCTCTCCCTCTCTCTCTCTCTCTCTCTCTCTCTCTCTCTCTCTCTCTCTTTCTCTCTCTCTCTATCTCTCTCTCTCTCTCTTTCTCTCTCTCTATATCTCTCTCTCTCTTTCTCTCTCTCTCTATCTCTCTCTCTCTCTCTTTCTCTCTCTTTATCTCTCTCTCTCTCTATCTATCTCTCTCTCTCTCTCTCTTTCTCTCTCTCTTTATCTCTCTCTCTCTCTTTATCTCTCTCTCTCTCTTTCTCTCTCTCTATCTCTCTCTCTCTCTTTCTCTCTCTCTATCTCTCTCTCTCTCTCTCTTTCTCTCTCTCTTTATCTCTCTCTCTCTCTCTCTCTCTCTATCTCTATCTATCTCTTTCTCTCCAATTTCTCTCCCTCTCTTTGTAAACTCTCTCTTCTCTGTCATCTCTCTCTCTCTCTCTGTCTCTACTCTCTCTCTTTCTCTCTCTTTTTTCTTTCTCTCTCTCTTTCTCTCTCTCTATCTCTCTCTCTCTCTAAGACAGATACATTCAGTGCATGAAACTTTACTCGTGCATAAAATAAAACATGCAGTGATACATTTTCTCCATGGAAACATCACATTTTACTTTATTTTATATTTCATGTTCATGCAGGCTATCTACATGCTGTAAACTATTTACAGTATGAACCCTCCTGAACAGCAGGCAGAAAGGGTATCCTCTGTTAGAAGCTTTCGTAGTTAAATAACTCAAGCTGCATGTTGTGTTGTGTTCTGTGTTGTATTATTTTAAGAACTTATATTTTGTAATGTCAGGAAGCGCCTATAGGTGTCCCCTGATAATACATCCCATCTGTCCATTTTAAAAAACAGGTCAAGCTCGGAAATAATCACTGAAGAAAAATCATCAGACCTTCTAAGCCCTCACAAAGCCTTCCCAGAGAGCAAAGGTCATTTAGATAAGTCCAACCCTGTAGTCAGATGTCTTTGGTCGTGGCCAGATTGTTGGATTAGTATCTCAAAAAACGATTTAAAAAAGTTTATCAGTGCGTCTGTTTTGTTGGTGCCAAGATTCAGAATTTGTTACTGAATCATCCTTTCTCTCTCGCCCCAGAGTTTGTCTGTCTCTCGCTAGTCTCTCTCCTGTGGATTTGCTGGCCGAATGTGTTGATTAATCAGGCAAATTCCCACACTCCTTTGCTGCGCTTGGGCCAGCTCTCTGGCTGTGCAGCTGCGGCCGCGTCTCACTGATCCCTATACGCTAGCGAGGGGCTTTGCTTCGCGAATGAGGGATGAGCTCGGAGTGGTTGACGCCTTGGGCATCTCTCGCATTCGGGGTAGGAGGCCGGGTGGTGAAGCAGTGTTGCTTGCCAGTGGACTGGTGGAATGGAACATGGCCTCCGTTCCCATGGCGACAAGAGCCTTTGTTTTGTTTTGAATTCAGCAGACTTTTGAAGGCCTTTATTGTCGTTACACTTTACAATGCAGTGATAATTAGAAGCTCCTCACTGTGTTACATACAACAAGTATAATAAATGCAAAAAATAAATATGTCCTAAAAGGGGAAATACACATAACTGTGTGTGCCTCTAGATTGATGCCTTTTTACCTCTTAGCTCAAAGTATAAGAGCATAAGGGAAGTGCTATAGCTATTTGTGTATATGGTGTATTTATGCGATGTCATTCTGTTACATATGTTCCAGTATTATTCACATAACACTGTGCTGGCATATAACACTGAAGTGATGCCAAAGGCATTATATTATATTAAGTCTTTGGCTCTGCACAGCCCTACAGTGAATTTGTCTGTGTTGCACAAATGTCATGATATGACACAGGAAGTGTTCTATGTGCCTTTCTTCTGGAAGTTTCTTTTGACCTCAGTGTGTGCACACTGTCTAGCAATAAACCTGTGACTCCTTCAGCCTGCCTCTCAAGATGTGAACTTGAACGTGTGTGTTTTCAGTCCTTATTCTAGTACCCTTAAGAGCACATATTCACACACACACGCGCACACACACACACACACACACACACACACACACACACACACACACACACACACACACACACACACACACACACACACACACACACCTCTTCCCTGTTTTGTTACACTTTCATTAAAGGTTACAACTATAAAGGTTTTATAACACATTAATAAACACCAGATAACCTCTCAAGTCATTTTATTGACAGTTAATGTGCGTGTAATTATTATCTGTAAACTCTGTTTGCTTTAATGATTTATCCATTCATGCATATGATTTAGAAATCAAATACAATCTTGAGGATACTCATATTAGCTCACCATTAAAGTTAAACAAAGTTACCTTCAATTAAACAAGTTATGAAACATTCCTTTTAAATAAACTGTTATATTATTGCATTTTGTTTTACAGTGCACTGTCTGATGATCTCCACTTTGTAATGGTCACGCACACGAAGAGTAAACAAGTTCGAAGCACTTTGTTTTATTAAAGAAGACACCCACGTGTAATACAGTTAATGTCCTACCAAACCAAGGTCATGAATAATAGTGAAGAAAATAGTAAAGAAGCCTTGGCAGTGGCCTACTCAGTGCCACTGATTTAAGGCCAACGATGAAATCATTCAGTTCAGTAGACTAGACCTTGGCACATAGGGCTAATAAAAAAGGAGAAGAGATATTGGTAGACTGTTGCTACAGTTTGATTTTGAAATGAGTTGAACAAGTACTGTAGGTTTAAAACTGAATGGAAAATGGACGCTTTTGATTAAAAAAAGATGTTTCCATTGGCTAAGGGAAAAGACAGGAAAAAAACACACATCCTCAGCTCCTTAAAGCCTATATATATATTCATTTCTTACTGGTGTTTTAAAATGGACCCGTCATGTCTGGATGGCGTTGCTTTCATTGTGCTAATGTAACACTCTTATCTCTTTTTTCTTTCCTCTTTTCATCCCTGTCATCTGTCTCTCTGCTGCTGAATAGGCTGTGCCACGCAGTGAGGTCGGTTGAAAGGAAGGAGGTTGCTTTCACCTCGTTATTTGAACAATTGGCCTTATCCACGACAGCAAACATAAAAGTATCTCTCTGTGGTGTTTCTTTGAAAGTGTATTAGGTCCATTTTCTCGATAACACCACTCTTACCGTGCTAAGAGAGACTCTTTAACATACACCTTACCAAAGTTGTTTGTTTCTTAAGTAGGGTTCCCATACCATTTCTTAACCACGTCGTTCTTAACTGGCTAAATCCATGATTTTGACATCAATTGTTGTTATTTATGTAGCTTTGAGCATGTGTGGGATTTGGCATGGCAGCACATGTGTGATCCTTATTAACAAAAAATAAATCTGTGCACCTTAAAATATAACAAGTCATCAATTATAATGTGAGTTGACAACTGTTACTCATAGGTTTGCAGTTTAAAGAGATTAAACAAACAAAGCAAATCCAAGTGATGTTTTTTTGCACAATCTTTCAACACACAGATTCGAACCTGCCCCCGACTACATAATAAAGTGTTGTTTGTGGCTGTTCATCCACCTGTGCCACTGTGTGTCAAGCTGACATTAAATCAATTCCCTACCAAATGCTGAGGCGGACTAGCCTGGTAAACCCGCCCGTCGTACTTCATTTCATGTTGTACAGAGGGTCTGGAGTGGAGGCATTGAGAAATGATTTCTTCCTGGAGGTGTGGACTGTGCTGAAGTTTAAAACAAGTGCCTCTGCCTTTACCCAATCGCTAACGCCTGGTCGTCACGTACAGTATGCAATTAGCCTACCTCACGCACTACGATTCAAATATAGCACACAAGATCAACGCCATGGCTTACGAACACACCCTCTGTTCGCTGATTGGATTGGCATTGCTCAGACCGCTTACATGACTCTCAAGAGATTCCGGTCCAGACCCTCTGTACAAAATGAAATGTACAAAATGTACAAGGGGCAGGTTTACCAGGCTAGAAGCGGACATCCCAGGTTCAGACAGTAAAAGTCCTGCCACATATTTGTTCCAGCCAATTTACTAACCCAGCTGATCATAGGTAGATGAGCTAATTAGTGAAATCACCTGTGTTGAGAGCACAGGCAGAAGCAATACATGGCAGGACCTTTACTTTCTTAATCCGGTTTGTCTGTCTCTGACCCAATGTCACCGGCTGCAAAACTCCCTACTGAAGTCCAACTTCTGAAGTGCAAATATCTTGTAATCCTGCTGTACAAACTCATTGAAACTCAATCAGTTTGTAGGGGTGCCCATATATAGTTTGTAGGCACTATAATACTGCTGTTTGATCCATTTTATCTTAAAGCCATTTCATACGGTTTTAGTGAGGATAATGGGATGATAAAAAAATTAGCATTTAAAAGTTTGTTTCATGGTAACCTCTACAAAGCAGTTGAGTTTCACTGTCTTTGTACCACAGGAGTATGGGATATTGGCATTTTGCAATGTTCTATTGCAAGTTTTGCTGTCGGTGACGTCAACCCTTGAAAACATGGTAGGCCTACCTACTACAGGCTGCATAAGCTGGAACAATAGCACGAACGAGCTTAAGACCACTCTTACAAACCTATGACGTATGGAAGATGTACCTAACCTACGAACGTTTCAGGAATTGTACCATCACCTGAAGACAGAGGTTAAGGTACAACGACGTAGAAAGTTATGAAGGCTTCAGGAAAGCGGGCCTGTTTGACAACTGTAGTAATTAAAAGAAAAACAAAGAAGACTCTCCTATATTGTGCAGCAGTCTCAGTTGATCTATGATATAGCAGTGGTCACTGCTTTCTTTGTTGTCAGTGAAAAATAACATGCTCGAGAAAAATGACTGTAGCATAGTGGAGAAAGTGTCTGTCAGTAAAAATATCTGACTTCAATAAATCCTGTGTTTGGGCTTACTGAGCTGTCATTGGATAGGACATTGGAGTGAAACAGGAAGTGAACTGGACAGAGAGATGAATGGTCAGACTGGAGGATGGCTGCAGGCCAGAGAGTGAGCATGCTGAGTGTTTGTGTGTGTGTGTGTGTGTGTGTGTGTGTGTGTGTGTGTGTGTGTGTGTGTGTTCGTGTGTTTGTGTGTGTGTGTGTGTGTGTGTGTGTGTGTGTTTATGTGTGTTTATGTGTGTGTGTGTGTGTGTGTTTGTGTGTTTGTGTGTGTGTGTGTGTGTGGTAAGAAGGCCACACAGACCTACGTTTGTTAGAGGCCTAAGACACAGTAAAAGTTGAGTTATAAAATGTGTATCCTCATGCCAGACAAGTGGTTCACACTTGTCAGGAAAAAATGTATAAAAAATAAAATAAAAAAGACATATATAAAGTTAATGCACAGCATATATAGAGATATATACATAAATGGTACTTTCACAGTCATTAAAGACATCAGAACCAAAACCAATGTTTGTTTAACTCTGTCTTTCAACTCCATCAGTTCTGACTAAAAATAAAGATTTGACACTAAAATAGTGTTGGAAAGCCTGCGGTGGCTGTCTGGTAACACTAGGTGACCAGGGAGAGCACGGCTAGAGCTCAAAAGGACGCAAACACCCACACGCATATGCCTTCTACTCCTTTTAATTCCCCGTGCGTCCCGAGTGTCCAGTGGCTTACTGTAGCTGTGCGATTAGCAATAGGAGACGAGCTGTTGCCCACACGCTAAATCGGTGACACAGATGACGTGAGGTCTCGGCAGTTCTCTCCAACAGCCTGCCTATAGAATCCCACACCCGCTCTTTGTCTTGTGCTGTTAACGGTTGGAACAATACCACACACACATATACACAAACACACAAAGTTATGCATGCACACATACGCATAGACACAAACACACACAAACAGCAATATCAACACACATACAGACACACACACACACACACACAGCAATATCAACACATGTACAGGCACACATACACTCCCACACACACACACACACATACCCAAATAGGAAGCTCTGCTGTATGGACTGAATGTCACAAACAAGCTGGCAACGGTTGTCAACAAGGCTAAGGAAGCATTTCTGTGATGGCGCGGCATCTAAGGCCAGTTTCCCCCATAAGGAACATTCTGACACGGTGTCAAAAAGCTGTCTGCCAGTTCCCACAATCACTGTCAACGGACAGAAGTTGAGGGTAATATCCCCACACTTTGCAAAAAGTTACCAACCAATGGGGTAAGTAAGCAAGTGTGGTTTTATTTCATATAATTTTTTTTTTACAAAATGTATTAACACTGAACACTGTCCAAAACGGGATGTGGAGATGAACACACGAAATATATGTTAGTATTACATTACAGTCCCTGCTCAAGGGCATCTCAACCATGGGTAGGTTGGGATTTGAACCAGCAACCTTCCAATTGCAAGACTGTTACAACCAGGTAAACCAGCGCAACATACGAAGACCAAAAGTCAACCGAGCTCAAGTCTAGGGGTTTATTTGCAAGTAAGGGGTTTTACAATAAAAGAAAAATGTTAACCAAAAACAAAAGGAAACAACGGCGTAAGCTGCTAGCGTGGAGGCCACCCGTCTCTCCTGGTCACAGCTCCCAATTTAAAGGACCCAGCACCAGGTAGCCGACAGAAGCTCCACCTCCCTCCAACAGGTAACACCTGGAAAACATAATTAAACGGAAAAATACAGGCCCCAGCCTTAAGGGACATCACAGCCACCTAGAGGTAGGAGAGGGACATAACACCTCCACACCGAAATGGTGACTATAGTCTCCATAAATTTGGAACCATTTCCAATACCATGGTGCACCACATCCACTGCATAGGTTGCGTGCAATAAGTTCAGAAACAAAAGAATACAGCCATACTGTAATATTAAAGTTAAACAAAGGTAAGAAACAGCATAACGACAAACACACACAACAGAGACAAACACATTCACAATCATACAACACACACAAACAAAAAACAAAACATGTCATACGGTTTGAGCACCACCGTAGACATGAAGAGGCTAAGGCGCTCTAGACAAAGCATCAGCCAAAATGTTGTCAGTGCCACGGACATGTCTGATCTCAAGATTAAAAGGTTGCAAGATCAGACTCCAACGCATTAGACGCTGATTGGCATTGCGCATGCGCTGAAAAACTTCAGAGGGTCATGATCACTGAACACGACTATCTTCTCTGAGGCACCTAAATACACCAGCGGTACAACAGCAAGGATGAGTGCCAATGTTTCCTTTTCGATGGTGGAATACCGCTGTTGCTGGTAGCTAAACTTTTTCGAAAAGTAGCAAACAGGGTGCTGGACACATTCAGCACCATCCTGCAAAAGGACAGCGCCGGCACCCGAGTCGCTGACATCAACGGCCAAATGAAAAGGTTTGCCAAAGTCAGGAGCAGCTAAAACAGGTGCGGAAATTAACAACGCCTTGACATTTTCAAAGGCTGTCTGGCAACATTCAGACCAACTCTCTAACCACTAGGCCACAGCTTATTACACAAACTGAAATCTTGATAACTGCCAAAGTTGAACGATTCGTTTTTTAAAATGGTTTCTGTGGAATATTAGGGCCCAGACAGTCATAAAAGTATTAGAGCCACTTGCTTGCAACTTTAGAGAGCAATTAAAAAATCAGTTTCATCACACAACGAGCCTGACAAGCAGACTTCAATTAAAATGGCATACACAGTCACCTTTTTTTTTACTCGCTCATCCTAGGGAGCCATTTGTATACATGTAGCACAAGTCATACACAATGGCAATTCAATGTGCTTAACAAAAATAAAAGCAAAAGACAATGTATAAAAGCATAAAAAATAAAGTAAGTGTATAAGTAAAATAGGTATGTGGTAAATAAAAGATATAAAAGAATAAAAAAACACAAAATAAGTATAACATTAATGGAAATCATTAACAGAAAGCATCTGAAAACATTTTTTCAGGTCTTCAGTCTAGATTTGAAACTGCCAACAGTAGGAGCATTTTTAACCAACCACTAACCAACCCACAAACCCACCAACCCCCTCCACACACCCCCACCCCCACCCCCACCTCTGCCCCTGCACCCCCCTTAATGGAAACATCAAAAAGCTTTCACGGCCACTGTCACTGCTTCCATTCCACCTTCCTTTTGCCCTTAAAAGTCCAGCTGGTGAGACATACGATGCCCGACTGAAAAATTATTCATAATTAATGTGGCCAGACAGATCAGAAACAGGCAGCCGTATGTATCATGAGACCCGCTTGAAAAGGGTAAGACCATAAAGTGGTGAGAGTGTGAGAGTCAAATTGATTGGTGCGAGCGAACAAGGTGGTTATGTGGGTCTCCTAATGGTGCCAGGTAGCGTCCAAACCCCCCCCAGCAACCACCCACCACCAGCCCCAACCCCACCCACATCCACATCCACACACACACGTACACACATACAGACACCTACACACACATGCGCGCCCACACACACACACAAACACACACACACACACACACACACACACACAGACTCTCTCTCTCTTTTTTTCCCCATTTCTTTTCCATTCCAAGGACACGGGCTGAAATCTCACACTGGTTAGCGAGTATTTTAAGGAGGCGGAGGGAAGGTGAAGGGAGAGAGCAGACATACTTGATCAAAGCCACGGCACGGGCTCTGTGTTCCACAATAGACTTGTTAAGCAGGCTTTAACATAAGCTACTCAGACGTTTTTGTAGGAAAATCATTGCGAATGGTCCCTGTCGTTGGCACAGCCGAATAAACAGGAGCTCAGAAATTATTTGATTTTGGATAAAGTGGCAGCATGTCTGGATGTCAGAAATTTTACCTGATACATCTGCATTGTCATGCATTTTCATTACACAAATACATGTTTTTTATTTTGTTGTCGTTCACCCAGCAGATGCTCTTGCACCGAAAAGTGTCAGCTAAATGAATAAATTGATTATTTTTGGATTGGACTGGCACAATGTTTTATTTAACAGCCTTTCGGATACCAGGGCCAGAAATGTGATAGCCAGATGCTCGATCTGTTTCTTGATTCCTGGCTGTGACATGTGCGATCCAGGCTGCCAAAGCTGAGCCAACATGTCAAAACAACAAATAGTAGTGTCAGGTGTCATGTCATGTTAACAGGGCCGGTGTGTATGTGTGTGGATGTGTGGCGTCCTGACTGTTTACCATACTGGGTGTTGCTACACTGTTTACTCAAGGGCAAACACTAACGCATGGCTCATGCAACGACAGAGGGGAGAGAGAGAGAGAGAGAGAGAAAAGGAAGAAAGGAAGATAGAAAGAAAGGAAGAAAGAAAGAAATGGAAAGAAAGAATTAAATTGAAAAGAAAGAAAGAATGAAAGAAATAAAAGAAAAAAGAAAGGAAATGGAAGGAAGGAAGGAATTCTACAGAAAAATAGAGTAATGACAGAGGAAAGGAAGGGGATAAGGGACAATCCAGAAACAAGAAAGAAAGAAAGAAAGAAAGAAAGAACGAAAAAAGAAAGAAAGAAAGAAAGAAAGAAAGAAAGAAAGAAAGAAAGAAAGAAAAATGAATGACAGAGATGAATTCAGGATCACATAAGGGCAGACAGTATGTTTTGAAGGAGCTGTAACAGGCTGCTAATAGTAATAACAGTGTTACTGCATGTCTTCTCTGCGCCTTACAGGCTCCTACATATGACTCACTGACCCATTCCATCAGACTGTGGCCTACAGACACACGACATCTTGCTGTCAAAATGTGTTTTCTTTTACTAGTTGTTACCCTTTTAATGGTGGGCAGCTGTGGCCTAATGGGTAGGGAGTTGGTCTTGGGATCGGAGGGTCCCATCAGGCTCAAATCCCATAGCAGCAGTAAGAATGTAGGTGGGGGAGTGAATCACGAGCCCTCTCCTGAGCCCTTGAGCCAGGCACCTAACCCCCAAATTGCTCCAGGGACTGTCCCTGTGCTGAACTCATTGTAAGTCGCTCTGGGTAAGAGTGTCAGCTAAATGTAATGTAAGTGATCTTGTTGCTTTGGCTGAGTTAATCTGTCAGGTTTATGTGCTCTGAACTTAACACTTCATTTTGATATAATGTAATTCAAGTCTACATGATGTACTGTAAGCCAAATCAACATTATTTCTTCACTTGGCTTAAGTATGACTTTTTAACAGTGCAGAACTATAGGCTTACAGACACAAATCATAAGAACAAAGCTTACAGACGCACTGCATCAGAGCAAGGATCACAGACACTCTACATCAGAAGGTACACTGAATTGTAGCCTCCAGTATCGCCAACCCTCTGCCTCTGTCTCCGTTACATTGTCCCTATATGTGTGTGTTTGTGCTGATGCAGTGCCCACAGAAGTTACTTCCTGAGTTAGCCTCGTGTTTGTAATCTCAGGCTCGAGAGCCACTGTAAAGCGTATAATAATAATGCTGCGGATCGTTGAAAGACTCTGAATTCACTCTGAAAGATGCGGGCGGAAGTTGTGGCGAGTTCAGAGAGAGGTTTTCAGTCGGCCAAACTTTGTTTTGTTTTGCATTTTTTCTTTTCTTTTCTTTTCTTTTCTTTTCTTTTCTTTTCTTTTCTTTTCTTTTCTTTTCTGTTTGTTTCATTTTTCTCACAGACAAGCCACATCTGGAGATTTGTTTGTTTTCATAACATATGTTCAGAAAAAGGAGGCCTTTGGTTGTGAAAACAGCCAGTGCTGCTGAGGAAGTCGCTTTCAAGTGATATTAACTAATTTCTGTCTGTTGTGCTGCATGCATATGATAGCTGAATGCATTTCATTCCAAGATAGCACAGCTTCTAGAGGGATAACTGGGTGTAAAATGAACTTTGGGTATGTTAAAACGTGATAATGAGTTGGTACCCATGTGAAAAAGAAATAGGAAAGTATGTAGAATGTTCACTGCCTCATCTATGACTAACTCATGATTATGGCCACTTTCACACATTTCTCAAACAACAAAAGTGTAAGACTTGTATGTTTTATATAAGTAATACAAATTACATTAGTTTCTCTTTGTAGAAATGTACTAAGAATCTTCTATGTGGTTCACTGTCATATATTTTGTTTGCAAGTTTCAGATAAAATGTATACAAATTTTGTATAATTCATCTATGTCATTTGCATATGGGTATGTTTGCTGAGAACCAAACCTACTAATGCAACTAGCCTGTTGCATTTCAAACTTGACTATTTTTACTGTATTTGTCAAAAAGGCCCACAATGTTAGTGATACGAGCACAAAGAAAGCTTGAAGATCTTGCTATTTTGAAACCAGTAAAAAATATAACAAGGTATAGTATAACAAGGGCCCTGACGGGGCAGGAATTTCCCTCTCAATGTGGCCTTGTGCCCTTGAAAAATATCAGCCAGAAGGCTACAGTGGCCCTGATGCCCTTCCACACAATTGACAACACAAAAGGCCAAGTGGCCTTGCCCCTAAAATTATGAAATTCCAGGCCTGGGCCCTCACATTCAAAACGAGACATTAAGAAATTTGTAAGGGTACAAATCGTTTATTAAGAAGGTTGTTATTATAGGTAGTGAAACACCAAGGCACAGACGAACCTTGTAGATATTTTGAAACCATTAAAAACGCTTCAAGTAGCACAAGCACAGAGGAACCTTGTAGATATTTTAACCCCATTAAAAACGCTTCAAGTAGCTCCACACTTCCTTGTCATTCAAAACTAGGCATAGAGAAATGAGTAAATCTTTTATCAGAAAGACTGTTTTTAGAGATAGTACCTCTACCTCTTCAAGTATCCTTCACGCCTTCGTCACTAGCATTGTGAGCCTCAGCAAACATACCAACTTCATCACGCAGAGTTCATTTGACACCGAATGTCCCCTTTAGAGTTGGGCTGGTTGTTCTTCTTGCAGCAACTCCCGCACTTCCCGCACACAAACTGCTCGAAAAAATAACTTCTGGGGAAGTTAATCTTGTATGTATGTAGTCACGTGACAGACACCTGACATTTCAATTTACTGCTTAGACTTAACTCTCAAGGCGTTGAAATGGGGGCCCTAGTAAGTCAGATGCATGAGGAAATATGGAATAGGAAGAGGCCCACAGAGATTGCTTGTGTCATTAACATCAGCTCTTCTTCACATTCGTGGGATCTGCGCATGCCTTTCCAGTGGTTTACTGACTAGTCTGCCACCAAATCAACAGTTTGCAATGTCACCTCCCACCTATCATCTTCTCAGTTCTTTGGTGTTATTTTTTTATTTGCAAAGATGGGTCTAAAAGCATTTAGCTAGTCAGCTCAACAGACACCATCTTCCTTAATTTTTCAGTAATCTTTATGTGTAATCACCAACCCCTCTTATCAACCAATATTTAATAAGTATTCCTTTTGGAAATTACAGCATCTTCTAGTGAGATACTGTACCTCCGAAATTATGCATAGACCTCACATTCCCAAATTAATTCTATTAAGATTAGTTTTAAAAGAAAAAAGAGACTGGCAAGACGGAAGTATAAGAAGTTCAGCACAATACAATGCAGCTTCATTCACCTGCTGGGTGAAAATAAAATACACACATTTGCAGAGAGAGAGAGAGAGAGAGAGAGAGAGAGAGAGAGAGAGAGAGAGAGAGAGAGAGAGAGAGAGAGAGAGAGAGAGAGAGAGAGAGAGAGAGAGAGAGAGAGAGAGAGAGAGAGAGAGAGAGAGAGAGCTGCATATATGGGCGTTGCAAATCAAAAACAAACAAAAAAACAAACAAAGCAAAAAAGAGGAAAGGAAAAGTCAATGCAGAGCCATGTTAACAAAACTGATTACACTGTCAGAAGTGTTATGTGTTTTTTTTTTCAAGCTGCTGCAAAGCCTAAAATTAATTAACATAGAAAAAAAATCCTTTGCACTAGACTCTGGATTAATTATGTACGTCTCTCTAGTGACTGTGTGTAGTAATACTTGGTTTGTTTTCGTAATACTTAAGACTTTTCTCTGTGTGTGTGTGTGTGTGTGTGTGTGTGTGTGTGTGTGTGTGTGTGTGTGTGTGTGTGTGTGTGTGTGATATTCTTGCTCTGATATGCCCGTGGCCATCACGTCCATGCATTTTTCATAATATCTTGTGACAAAGAGATATGCATTAAACATGAGGTTGTATTAGAATAAAACACACACAATCACAATCGCCGAGTGTGCCTCTCTCTCTCTCTCTCTGTTTTACTCGCTCGCGGAGGAAATACGTTTTTTTTCTAGACAGCAGACTGGCACCAGGCAGATTTGAGGGCCCCCCCCAGTCTCCCACTTTGGCTTGTAATACACAAGAGGGGTCATGGCTGCTCCTGTGTTATGAAAGAGTGCCGTGTCCTGTCATTTTTATTGAAGCAGCGGTTAATCAATGCAGTGCGGTCTATGGACAATGCAAATGCCCAAATGCCCACACTCATGCATGTATCAGCATGCATACGGAATATTTTACACTAAAAAAATAACCTTGTGTGGGCAGTTGAGTCACCGGATTTAACGCGTCATTAACATCTAAGTATGGAGCTGTCGCTTAACTCATACATGTTGTATGGCTGATATATGGTACATATGTTCCTTAACTGGTCTTGCCAAAAGCTTAACGTGTGTGTGTGTGTGTGTGTGTGTGTGTGTGTGTGTGTGTGTGTGTGTGTGTGTGTGTGTGTGTGTGTGTTTGTGTGTTTTTTGTGACTGTTGGAGGGGACTTTTCTGGTGTGTACATTTGTGAATTTTCCTTCTATTAAATGCATTTATTTAGTTCGTCCAACAAGCAACAGCTCCTTAGTCACAAGTGTCCTCTCAGGTACATGGGGGAGAGTTGGTAGGTGACAGATTCGAGTTTTAAATTTAGATTTATTGTCACACCTGCCGTGAATCCTGCATGTAATAAATTCTTGCCGCAATGTCAGGTAGAGACCTGGAATGGGGTGTCACCTTCTAGGCAAGAATAATGTGATATGTGACGTGTGTCGTGTGACTGAATGATCTAAATGTATAGAAATGAGAAATTCTCTGCAGAAAACACACAGAGAGGAGGTAACCAACCATGCTTCTGATTATGTATTCCAGTCATAGCACTGAAGTTGTGGTCATTAGTGCAGGCCAATTTTGCGGGGGAATCTCAGTGTTTTATAATTCTATAAGTATATAGTGGGTGTAATATATGTCATGAATTTATGATGCATTAGCGAGGAAGTGGATCTAGAGCAACGGAGGCTTCTGTAGGCGCTGTTGATGACAAGCAGACTTCTCAGGGGGGTACTCAAAATGGGGGTAACATGAGAGCAAAGGAGAGTAAATGGACCATTGGTACACCGTCATGCACAGTCTCTGTTGTAGGAAAACCTCTCTGTGTGTATGATGAAGTAGGTTTGAAAAATAAGGTTACTGGGGTTATAACATAAATAAACAAAAACATAAATAAACATAAATAAACATAAATGTCTTTTACACTCAGCCTTTTCTCACCCATAACCTTACCTAGTTTCTTTTTCTTTTTTTCTTACCTCTTCTTACCTGTGTTTATGTTGCTAAGCGCCTGTGTGAGTATTCCATTAGGAATGCCCAGGGTCATGTGCAAGGATGGATCATTTAATTGTCGTTGTCGTGTCAACCACATATCCCATAATCCACACTCCTTCTGCCCTGTGTTAGTATTAATCCCATAATACTGGGTTGTCTCAAACAATGTTTTCTTTCTGTCTTTCTTTCTTTCTTTCTTTCTTTCTTTCTTTCTTTCTTTTTTTCTTTCTTTCTTTCTTTTTAAATTTAATTTTCTCCTCGAGGCTGTTTGGCAGATTCTCACTACACTACAGCTACCTAGCTGAGCTGAGCTACTCTTTCTTTTTTGTCTCTCCTCCTCCTCCTCCTCCTCCTCCTCCTCCTCCTCTCACGCTCAAGAAGAAGGCATCATTCCTGGGCGGGTCCCAGCGAGGGCGTGATTAGTAGCCGACTGAGTAAATTGGATGCTCCTTTAACAGTGATTGCCACTGCAGGTTGCGCCCTCATCAGATTTCAATTTGAGCCATGGCCCTCTCACACACACACATGCACACACACACACACACACACACACACACACACACACACACACACACACAAACACACACACACACACACGCGCGCATCTGGCCCTGCTCTCAAGTGTCTGTACACCGTGAATGATAATGCACTTAATGACAGACGCGAGCGAGGAAGGAAGAGCAACAGGAAGCAGGAAGTGTGCTTTCTCTCGGTGATGAAACACAATCAGAACACAGAAGACCGTAATGACCAGACGCACGGAACTGCTCCCCACTCCAAATTAAAGCCTACCAGGGAGCTTAGCCTCTTAGTGGTCACCGTACCGGCGGTGGAACAACTCGCTGTGAATGAAACAAGCGTAATTACAACATTGCTACAACATTACTACAACATTACAGAGAGCCTTTAGTAACACATTAGAACTTGATCATTGCCATTCTGGTAACAACAAACGTATAACAGGGTAACATTACATTACAACATTACTACAACATTACAGAGAGTCTTTAGTAACACATTACAACTTGGCCATTGCCATTCTGGTAACAACAAATGTATAACGGAGAGGCCTCTTAAAGGGTTAATTATCGCTTATGTAAAAGATAGATAAAAAAAGATGCCTGTTCAAAATAACAACAAACGTATAACAGGGGGCGTCTCATAACTTATCTCCCATGACTTAACCAGGGCATGAGAAGACATAGAGAAGGGGTTGGGCCGTGGAGTGTGGGGGTGTGGGGGTGTGGGGGTGTGCAAAGTCAATCTCAAGAGCAGAGATTGCTGTCAGCAAGGGGGTGCATGTCCTGGAAACATCATTGTAAAATGACCCTCGTTGTATGACAGAAAGTCCTGTCATTTTCAACTCTCCCTCTCATAGCTACTGTACCAGGATCGTTGCACGACAACACATTTGAGAAAAGCATCCCATGACAGTAATTGTTCAGCCGAACCGGAGCTGCTGCTTGAAACGCATATTACAGCTAGATTGACAGCTGTCTGAACAGTTATAAAAGGACGATTAGTGTATGTGTGTACTTCCACGAAGGTTGCTTAAGATTTCTCTACCACTGTATGCACATCATGTGTTCTGGTTTCACACTTCACTCTGTGATTCACTCCTGTGATGATAAAGTGTCTCTTTCAAGACCCCCCCTCTCGTTTTCACACCATTTAATTATCACTGCAGTAACTCCAAAACCCTAGA
>CM050199.1:33141105-33151105 GCA_027475355.1 Coilia nasus
CCTTGCACACTACTTACCATTATGATGACAAAAAGACAGAACTAGTAGTAATACGAGCCTGCTAATAAACCTAAATAGCTTTGCTTCATGTTCATGTATGAGTGCGTGCACCTTGTCTTGAAGCCCCCTTAAAGACTGTGGTGTCCATTAGTTTAATGAGCAGGATGCTGGAATATATCAAAACTCTCCATTTTATCTCTTTTGTTCTGAATCAATAACATTAATGCTTTGCATGTTTTTCAGGGTATGTTTTAATTCATTAAAGGTGTACCTCCACGAGAAACCGTTTAGTACTTGCTCTTTTGAAATATGATAGGTCACCCCGAGTTGCATATGCATGCTGCATATCAAAATGTTTTTCTACCCCCATTTTCTATATCAGTCAAAAGAAGACAATAGGCTGGAAAAACGACCCAATGCGAAAAGGGCCTTCGGCGTGACGCAGACGTGAAAATACATACAAGAGAAACTGACCGAATGGGCTTTAAATGATGTTAGCCTGTGACTCGCATAAGACTAGCAGGCTTGTTAAATGACTGAACTGCATTTAGCCGGGCACTTTCACTGTTTTGTCATGCAAATATTATCATTCTGAAACGTTCATTGACAAACGCTCAGGAAGCGACTGTGCTTGTGCCATCTCTCTTTCCTCTTCGGATTCAGGATCAAACACATAAGGCTGTATCTCCGAAGACATTCTGTGTGCAGTTTTAGCGCTGTCAAGTTGACTTTGGGGCAACGGAAGCTGCAGGGAGCATGTCACGCCTCTGGAGAAATCATGTCGTTCTCCCGGCCCCACCCCCTCCACCAAACTAAAACAGCCTGAAACAGAAGCACTAGAACATTTTTTTCATCAAAACCAGCGCACAGGGCAATTATCAATGCTAGAGAACACCGCAAAATTAATGAAAACATGATGGAAGTACACCTTTAACAAAACTTAAGTCTGCTGTTGCACAGTGAACTCTCTACCAAATGGACTTCTAGTACTCACACACACACACACACACACACACACACACACACACACACACACTGGGTGTATTGTCCCACGGCCTTAAAATGCCCCCTACTAAGACTGATCAGGGGTCCGTTTCCCAAAACCGTAGTTGCTAACTAAGTTAGCTACTTTGTTGGTTGCAATGCAATTTCCCATTGCCAACCGCATCCCTGGGCGGCTGCTAGCCTGGGAAACACGCCCCTCGTACTTCATTTCATTTTGTACAGAAGGTCTGGACCGGAATCTGTTGAGGAGCATGTAAGAGGACCGAGCAACTTCTATCCAGTCAGCAAACAGAGGGTGTGTTCGTGAGCCATGACGTTGACTTTGTGTGCTACATTTGAATTGTAGTGCGTAGGTAGGCTAGTTGCATACATGAAGACCAGGCGTTAGCGATTGGGTAAAGGCAGAGGCACTTGTTTTAAACTTCCACACCTCCAGGAAGAAATCGTTTCTCACGGCCTCCGCTCCAGACCCTCTGTACAAAATGAAATGAAGCAGGAGGGTCTGGTTTACCAGGCTAGGCTGCTGCAGCCAAAAAGGTCGTCTCCCCACTACAACCCCACAGACAATGCTGGATTATGTGTTGATTGAATAGCATTCGTTTCCTTCACAGCATCCTGGGTTGACCGGACACTTAATCAAGACGCTTGCCATTTCAGCAGATTTCTGCATCCGACTAATCTTAGACATAATTATGTTTCGAGCAGATAGCGTCAGCTCCTGCTAATTTCCCCAGAGTTCAGCGTGCGAGACTGTATTACAATTGTGGGCTGGCACAGGAGGGCTCCCACAAGCTATCCTCGAGTTAAAGTCTCTCAGAGGACGAGGATGTGGATGTGTTTGTTATTGCTTCATTTGAACCGTAGACGTTAGCGCCCAGGCCGGCACAAATGCGATATTGCCTGTGTGATTTTGCGATTAACAGCAGCGGTATAGCGATGATGGGCTTTGGGAGGTCTGAATGAAACAGAACAAAAAATAAAAAATCAAAGACGCTATTTATAGACTCGATCCCTGCGTAACACAAGATGTCCCTCTCGTACGAGTTCAGAGCTCTTTGTTTTCCTCCCATTTGTCCTAATCTTCTGATAAGAATCAATTGTCGTGACAGAATGTTCTGGAATAATGCGGGCATATACATGAGCTCAGTTACACATTTCTGCAGCTCCACGTGTGGCAAGCAGTGGTGTAGTGGAAGTAAGGCGCATGTAAATGGCATTTAGCCTACTGTACAGTACCCACTTTTTAAACACACCAAACTACTGACACCTTGTAGCCCTTTGACAGTCACCGTATTGTCAGCGCAACAATTCGCTGTGACTGAAAAAAATTTAACTGCAACATTACAACATTACTACGACATTACAGAAAGTCTTTAGTAACACATCACAACGTGGTCATTGGCATTCTGCCAACAACAAAGTTGTAATACTGCCTCTTAAAGGGTTATTTATCACTTCTGTTAAAGATAGATAAATTCGAAATAGGTAAATAAAGATGCATTCCAGTTTTTCCGTCTGTTCTTACTGCTATGCATATAGTTTACCCATTTTTCATTCAGCGTTTGCAATGCTGGTGGCAAGCTGAAGGGTTAGCTGATACAGAAAAGTAGTAACTGCATGCCTGCAAATTCAGTGAGGTCGGAAAATATTTTGTTCCCATGTTTTGTTTTTTGATTAAATCTGCCATCTTTGTTTTTTAATCAACCAGCGCTGTCATTGTGTTTCCGAAATGTGTAGTGTCCTAACATATTTTGCATCAATCCTTCATTCAGAATCACAAGGCTTCGTCAGGCCTCTGTGGCCCTTTTTTTGAAAGTGTAGTTTTGGGGTTTTGTATTTTAATTGGATGGGACAGTAGAGGAGATAGACAGGAAGTAAGTGTGGGAGGGAGAGACAGGCCGGGGCCAGGAAATGACCATAGGCAAGATTAGAGTATAAGAAAAATATATCAGGAGCTATATTAGTGGATGTGCGAACTAGTGGAACTTTCTTTTTTGTACTGTTGAACTGTGATCCTGCACCCATCCAAGTGTGATGTGCAAGGGGATGGCGTGTGGTTATACACTTGTGTACACAGGCCAGATTTCAGCCTGGAGCACCATGGGCGCTTTTATGCCCGTTTATGGTTCAGGTGCTGTAGCTTCTGTGCCACAGCACGCCCCCCAACCTCCACCCCCAACCCCCCTTTCCCCACGACGCTGTTGTATGACTTCATTCAGGCAACACCAACGTAAACAAGGTGTCAGAAGACTGCCTCACACATAGGCACAGCAGAGAACACAAACACGACTAAATATAGGCACTGTTAATCTGTGTGTGATATTGTATATGCCACACACATTGTCTTGGGAAAAGGAGACTCTGCCTTGCTACAGTGTTGTCAGAAAACAAATAATAAAAAAAAACACTTTCCTTAGAGAATTAGAAAGGGAATTGCCCAAATCCTGATGAAGAATTCTGGGATAGCAGTGAGGATGTAGAGCGGATACATCTGGGCAGAGCAGCTCTCCCACTCGGCTGGATATTCACACGTGAAGTGGCTCTCATGCTTAAGTCCCTGCCTGTGGTACACAAGACTTCGGAATGCCTCATGCATTTGTTTTCATGTCTCGTTAGAATGTGAGTCTGCCTCCTGGTGTTTTCAAACCAGTGTTTGTTTTCCAGTGGTGACTGTCTCTCTCCCTCTCTCTCTGGTCTTTCTCTCTTTCTCCATCTGTCTCTCTCTGTCTCTGTCTCTCGCTCTCTCTCTTCCTCTCTCTCTGGTCTTTCTCTCTTTCTTCCTCTATCTCTCTCTCTCTCTGTCTCTCTCTCTCTCTCTCTCTCTCTCTCTCTCTCTCTCTCTCTCTCTCTCTGTCTCTCTCTCACTCACTTTGAATGCTTGGAGTGTGGGTGGATGTCTGTGTGTGGTGCGTGCGTGTGCGCGCGCGCGTGTGTGTGTGTGTGTGTGTGTGTGTGTGTGTGTGTGTGTGTGTGTGTGTGTGTGTGTGCATGTGTGTGGATGGTATCCTCCAAAAATGCCCTCTCTATCTCTGCCCTACCACACACCTCTTCAATTCTTGGTGGGATTAGTTCCGAAGTGACTCTGAGCTTATTCGTTTGTTTGTGCAGTGGATGCTATGAATATTTTCTCTCTTTCTGCTTCTCAGGGGGAACGATGGTGTTCACTAGCCTGCAAAAACACTACATCCCCTATAAAAGAAGTGTGATTTTTCTGTCTTTCCATTTAGTTTATCAAGCCAATCTGAACTCCGTCTGACGGAACAAATAGATTCTTTTGTAAGACGATTTTTTTTGCGTTGGTTTATTTTTTTCTTGTCGTTTTTTTTAGGGTTGAAGGAGAATCTTTCTCTCATTCTCTCTTTCTGTTTATCCATCTCTCTCTCTCTCTCTCTCTCTCTCTCGCTTATTCACCTCCTCGGTCCATTTCTCCATGACTCATCTTTCTATTCTTTCTCTCTTTCTCCTTCACTCTTTCTCTTTCACTCTCTCACTTCTCTTCTCATTCTTCTCCCTCACAGTTGTTCTTTAACTCTGCGTCTTCTCCTTTTTTTGCCCATTGCTCTATCTCTCTCTCTTTCTCTCTCTCTCTCTCTCTCTCTCTCTCTCTCTTTCTCTCTCTCCCTCTCTCTATCTTTCTCTTTTTTGATCTCTTTCTCTCTCTGTCTCTATCTTTCTTGCTTTCTCTCTCTCCCCCATTCTCTCTCTCTATCCTTCTCTTTTTCTATCTCTTTCTCTCTCTGTCTCTATCTCTCTTGCTCTCTCTCTCTTTCTCTTTTTCTATCTCTTTCTCTCTCTCCATCTCTCTTCCTCTTTTTTCTCTCTCTCTCTCTTACATTTCTCCTGCCTCTCTTCCTCTTTCTTTCTCTCTCTCTCTCTCTCTCTCTCTCTCTCTCTCTCTCTCTCTCTCTCTCTCTCTCTTACATTTCTCCTGCCTCTCTCCCTCTTTCTTTTTCTTTCTCTCTCTCTTACATTTCTCCTGCCTCTCTTCCTCTTTCTCTCTCTCTCTCTCTCTCTCTCTCTCTCTCTCTCTCTCTCTCTCTCTCTCTCTCTCTCTCTCTCTCTCTCTCTCTCTCTCTCACATTCCTCCTTCCTCTCTCTTCCTCTTTCTCTCCTTTCAATACAGTAGCAGTCCGTGTGTGTTATTTTGAGTTATGCAGAGGCAGATGAGGCGTAATTAGATAAGCTTGTCTGCCCAAATAAACTCCAATCAGAGGCCGATATCCCACTGCTCTTAATTAGTTGTTTACCACCAGAACAAAATGCACCTTCATTGAAGGACATCGCATGGAAATGTCACCGGTAATTAGGAGTGTGCTGAGTCACACAGTTGATAAATAAATGTGTTGGGCTAAAATTAGCTAAAAATACAGAATAGGACTGTTCATTTCCTTCCTGTTTTTTTCCTCCCACTCTGTCTCGTCTCTCTTTGTCTCTGTCTTTGTCTTTCTCTCTCTGTCTGTCTCTCCTCCTCTCCCTCTCCTTCTCTCTCTGTCTGTCTCTCCTCCTCTCCCTCTCCTTCTCTCTCTGAATGTGTGTGTGTGTGTGTGTTTGTGTGTGCACATATGTGTTTACCTGTGTGTGTGTGTGTGTGTGTGTGTGTGTGTGTGTGTGTGTGTGTGTGTGTGTGTGTGTGTGTGTGTGTGCATGCTTGAGCCACAAGGAGCTCATAAGAATAACTTGTATGTCAGCTGATTTCTTTAAGTGATGCATACGCACACACATATACATCTCCCAACTCCAACCCACCCCACCCACATCTCTCCCCACCCCACCCACATCTCCAAAGGAATCTTGCAAAAAAACAACATCCAACTCTCTTACATAATTACATGTTTCTGCCGAATATGCAAATGTAAACTGATGCTTCGTTTCTTGCTGACGCTAATTTTCAGCTTCACAGTAAGAGAGCAGAAGTGATATGCGTTGTCCTGCTTGTCCTGTCTGCGCCACTTAATCACCCCTATCTCACAAGCCTGTGTTTAAAGAAAAGCACGCTTACCTCACAAGCCTGTGTTTAAAGAAAAGTACCCCTATCACACAAGGTTGTGAGGCACACAAGGTTAAGAGGCACCCCTTATTATAACTTTGGTGTTACCAGAATGGTAATGACCAAGTTGTAATGTGTTACTAAAGACTTTCTGTAATGTCATGTAATGTAATGTTGTAATGTTGCAGTTACCATGACAGTCCCTACATTTCCTTCGGGATCAATAAAGTAACTCTACTCTACATTTTTTTCAGTCACAGCGAGTCGTTGACTGCTAAAAGGCTACAGAACAGCAGTGGCCTTCACATCTGCTGCTGCTAAGTTGTACAGTGTTGGCGGTGTTCTGTCGAGTTGACCTGCTTTGTCGAAATGAGCTACTGTATCCGTAGACGAATTCAATAGAACACTACTATTTAACTAACCGTACCACTGACCCTAACCTTGGGAGATTTTATACAGACCGTTCAGACTGCATTATTATTTTACATTATTTCTAACTAGGAGAGGAGAGAAAATGGGAACTCATTCAGGCCTGTGCCACTAAAAACTCAAGGCAGTGCCACAAGCCCAAACCCTTTTCCCAAACCTAACTCTGACTTTCCCCACCAGCCCTTTCACAGCCCAACTGTCAAGCCCAACTCGACAAGTAGCCCAGTTCAACAGAATGACATCCAATCCTGCATCCAATCCTGTTATTTTTGTGACTTTTGTGAGAGATACTAGTTGTTGATTGGG
This sequence comes from Coilia nasus, assembly GCA_027475355.1. Lineage (NCBI taxonomy): Eukaryota > Metazoa > Chordata > Actinopteri > Clupeiformes > Engraulidae > Coilia > Coilia nasus. The sequence goes on from CM050199.1 coordinate 33,147,833, forward strand.
GGTACTACACCCCGCCAGAACCCCCTGTAATTCGAACTATGAATAACGGCATCTTTTACCTGCACTGCAAAATGAGGCACCACACACAGACAATCCTGATAATGATGCCAGTTACCGGTTAAAATAAAATGATGTCATAACATAAGATAAGCTTAAAAGTTCAAGAAAATCAATCAATTTAACAGTTAGTCACTCAGTCAGTCTGTGCAGCAAGTGTTTTCCAAGCCTGAGGCCTCATTTCCACTGACTTGAGTGTGTACAGCTCATAACCGTGTACAATATGTGTGTACGCTCAGATCACCCGTGCGGCGGAAATTGTCTAATCTGTTAATGTGCATTCTAAATGAATAAGGAACGAAAGTGGGCACTTGCTGTCTACGCGCTGTATCCTGAGAGTGTTTGGTGGAAATGAGCCCTAAATGAGTGCCATTTTCATAAGGCTGTTCCCTGTGTTGTTGTCGGTTGTATTTGTGGTTGCAGAGCACACGGTAAGAATGGGCACGTGCGAAGTGGTGGCTCTCCATCGGTGCTGCAACAAGAACAAGATCGAGGAACGCTCGCAGACGGTCAAGTGCTCCTGCTTCCCCGGGCAGGTGGCGGGGACGACACGTGCGGCGCCCTCCTGCGTGGACGGTATGTCTCCGGGGGGCAACGGGGGGGGGGGGGGGGGGGGGGGGGGGGGGGGGACATCTTTGCCCTTTCCTTACCTGGAAGCTATGTACATAACTCGCACACACACACACTGGTGAATGGCAGGCTGAAGTAAGAAAATCGAAGACATACTCAAGAACAGCAAACCTAGGTATTTGTGTGTATAAGTAAGTGTGTCAGAATGTCAGGAAGAGAGTATGATGCAATCTGTGTGGAGGGTACCTCCCCAAGGAAGGGTTTGGGAAAACAAAATGCTGTGAAATGCTGTGGCAAAATGTCTCTCAAATGTGTGAGATATGTGAGGTTCAAGATGTTTTGTGCTTGTCAAAAAGAAAGTGCATGAAGACCTGAAGCACTAGCATTGTAAATAGTCCCGATATATTAAACATAAAAATAATAATAACAATATAAAAATAATAAAAAGATATGTGCATAATTATGTGCATGTAATTGCCTGTAGCAAACCTTTCACAGAATTTTAACATAAAACTAATGAATAATCAAATGTGCATGAATAATGTACAATATGATTTCTTTGAATTTATGTCATTATTGGAGAATTGTCAAACTACATACAGTATTGAACGTTTGAGTAAACTAATGAAATAATGTCCATGAATCATGCAAAAAATATGAACATTTCCTTTAATTTATGTCATTATTGGGCCAAACTAAACTACATATTGCACTTTTAGTCCAAGACTGAAGTAGGAACACAAACATGCTTAGAAAAGTAACAGTTAAGAAAGTCTTAAAAAAATAAAGGTGTCAAGATGTCAAGAGCAACGTGTGATGCAATCTGGCTTTCTCCAGCAACCACCTGGCAGGTTCTAGGGCTGTTAAAACACGCAAGGGCTTCTGCTGCAGATAAAGCTTCGTGTCCTTGTTAAAATGGCCCCTTTTGATGGAAGGGTGGGTAATTGGGAAGGGATCCTTTGCCTTAATGAATGTAGAATAAAAAGCAAAAATCTACCACAGTTCTTCTAAAAAACATAGCAGAGCCATAGATTCAGAATGGACCAGCCTAGGTTCTATCTGTTAAGATTAGCCACAACTTCTTATGGTGAATTAGGCATTTAAGTAATTAGCTATCTAGTGAGGCCTAATTATAGTATTTGTTTAGTCTTGACAAACCTGATGTGAACATTAATGGTGGTATATGTAAGAAATGTACAGCAAGTATGCATAAAATGGCTGTGACGTGTGACCAGAGATTAAGGAAATATGTGAAATTGAAGTACTGATTGTACCGACAACAGTAATATAGCCAGAATATTCACTTATTCACTTTAAAACTCCAATACCTTACTACAGCCTGTTTACGTTTTGAATTTTGTGTTTTGGCCCTTGCCTCTAGAGGGAAATAACACTTTATAGTATTTTGAATTCGAATGCATTACAAGTTTTGTTTTGGCTCCAATGCTACATATATGACATTTAAAAGTTCTGCACCGAACCAGACTCCATTCCTCTGAGGAAGACTTTAGTCAACCTACCATGCAGGGTATTTATTATTAGTAAAACAAGTCATCAAAGATCTACTTGAGCCCCCTGTACAGCAACATCTCTATATTATTGAAGGATATTTCAGGTGCATTTCAATATATCAGCCTTTTCAAGTCAAGGTGCTGATATCTGACAATTATGTCAATAAATTAGTAATAATTAACAACATTACCTTGTTACCTAATTAGTGTACAGCAGCCCCAGTGTAAACATTTAATTAATGTATCAACACAAAGATTTGAAGGTTTGGGCATCAAGGTTGAACAGCAGTAATTAGTACCTGTAGTATGTTGCAGTCTGTGTACAAGGGCTGTTGCATTTATTCATTAAACAAACCTGAGCCATAAATGAGGTCTGGCTACTCGCTAAGCTGTTGCTTTGGCACACACTTAAATGAGGAGCCCACAGGAACAGCAGGCATACAGTAGTCACAAAATCACATTTTTCAAGTTACTCCCCCCTATCAGTAGTTGCATTGAAACCCCAGCTTTTTCAAAAGTAATCCTGTGAAGCCTGGGAGCACAGTCTCAAGCTAGAAGCATTTTAAAATATCATGACATCAAATCAAAAATCAATTAAAATCAACAAAAACAAAACAAGAATCACCAGACAACTTTAAGTGATAGTGTATTATAAACCTTCTTTGACCTTTTTCACCTCATCGTAGTTATTACGAAGAGGTCAGAATAGCTGCATAGTGCACTGTCACTTAAAGTTGTAAAGGGTTATAACATAGCATTACAATGCTTTATGAGTGCAGTCATGAGTATGTATAAATAGTTGTGAATACTTGTGTCATTCATTATAAAGCTTTGTGAATGAATTCTAAACCATATATGAATGCGTTTGTGGGATCTCATAAATACTGTATTCATAGAAAGTGTCACCAAACATTTTCACAGCGTTGCTTGCTCTGTGGCAGAAATTTGGGAATAACACTTGCGATATTAACCTGAAGGCGGCCGTCCTATTCCTTGCCAGTGTTTCCAGCCCCCACCTTCACCACCACCACCACCACCACCCCCACCCCAACTCCCCAGCGCTCTATGTTTGAAAATGAAGCAAATTGCCATTTTCTCAGCACCCAAACACAGAGAGACTGATCCTTTTCAAAGC
>CM050199.1:33156105-33178605 GCA_027475355.1 Coilia nasus
CATCCTCTACCTCCCTGCCCTCCTCCTCTAGGTTAAGATGTCTACACCACCACCCCCACATACCCCCAACCCACCTATCACCACTACCCCATCGCTTCCTCCACACCCCCCCCATCCCCAGCGATCCCTACCCCATCCCATCCTCTACCTCCCTGCCCTCCTCCAATAGGTTAAGATGTCTACACCACCACCCCCACATACCCCCAACCCACCTATCACCACTACCCCATCTCTTCCTCCACCCCCCCCCATCTCCTCCACAACCTCCCTGCACTCCTCCTGTAGGTTAAGATGCCTACACCACCTCACCCCCACCCTCTGGCACCACCACCCCATCCGTTCCTCCACCTCCCTGCCCTCCTCCACTAAGTTAAGATGCCTACACCACCTCCCCCAGACCCTCTGCCACCACCCCATCCGTTTCTCCACCTCCCTGCCCTCCTCCTGTAGGTTAAGATGCCTACACCACCTCCACCCCCACACACACACACCACCCACCCATCCATCACCACTACCCCATCCCTGCCCTCCTCCTCTACATTAAGATGCCTACACCACCCCCCACCCATCATCACTACCCCCTCACCATCTCTTCCTCCACCTCCCTGCCCTCCTCCTCTAGGTTAAGATGCCTACACCACCTCCACCCCCACACACACCCACCACCCACCCATCCATCACCACTACCCCATCCCTGCCCTCCTCCTCTACATTAAGATGCCTACACCACCTCCCACGCATCATCACTACCCCCTCACCATCTCTTCCTCCACCTCCCTGCCCTCCTCCACTAGGTTAAGATGCCTACACCACCTCCACCCCCACACACACCCACCATCCACCCATCCATCACCACTACCCCATCCCTGCCCTCCTCCTCTACATTAAGATGCCTACACCACCTCCCACGCATCATCACTACCCCCTCACCATCTCTTCCTCCACCTCCCTGCCCTCCTCCACTAGGTTAAGATGCCTACACCACCTCCACCCCCACACACACCCACCATCCACCCATCCATCACCACTACCCCATCCCTGCCCTCCTCCTCTACATTAAGATGCCTACACCACCCCCCCACCCATCATCACTACCCCCTCACCATCTCTTCCTCCACCTCCCTGCCCTCCTCCTCTAGGTTAAGATGCCTACACCACCTCCACCCCCACACACACCCACCACCCACCCATCCATCACCACTACCCCATCCCTGCCCTCCTCCTCTACATTAAGATGCCTACACCACCTCCCACGCATCATCACTACCCCCTCACCATCTCTTCCTCCACCTCCCTGCCCTCCTCCACTAGGTTAAGATGCCTACACCACCTCCACCCCCACACACACCCACCATCCACCCATCCATCACCACTACCCCATCCCTGCCCTCCTCCTCTACATTAAGATGCCTACACCACCCCCCCACCCATCATCACTACCCCCTCACCATCTCTTCCTCCACCTCCCTGCCCTCCTCCTCTAGGTTAAGATGCCTACACCACCCCCCCCCCACCATCCCTCTGCCACCACCCACTCATGCCTTCCTCCCTGTCACCCCTCCCCATGTCTTCGGTCCACTCAATGAATTATGCAAACGAGCCACACGTGGCCTGTCTGGAGCCGAGCTATTGATCGTGTGGGGTCCACACACGGGGCTAAATGCATGGGGGGCCTTTTTATGTGCTGTTGTGGTACACAGCGGATCGATGGTGGCCCTAATAACCTCACACGAGTGTTAATTTCTTGCTTGTATGAAATCTAAACCTGATACCTCTTTGTCCTTACCATTTTTTTTGTGTTTCCCCTTTTCTTATCTTTCCTGCCTTTTGTGGGACATGGGAAAGATCTCGGCGGACAGGGATCAGCTCTGGTAACGCTGGAATGATGCAGCGGGCATTGGACACTGCTGGTGAGGATGCCACGGTCACAAACATACGTTATTGTTCCATATTCAACTGTCATAACTTAGGATGTTACAGTTACATTTCTTTAACTGATCAATAGATGAAGTGGCCGGACAGATAAGACACTCTCACCTTATCATTGTCACAACCCTTGTTATCAGTAAATCTTAGGTTCATTTTTATGTTATTTTAATTCAGATAAGAGACTCACTTTATCACTGTCATTATCCTTGTTATCAGTAAATCTTCCCTTTTATATTATTTTAATTCAGATAAGACACTGTTACCTTATCACTGACCCTCCTTGTTATCAGTAAATCTCATGTTTGTTTTTATGTCATTTTATTTCAGTATTTATACCACTTTTTAAATTTTTAATTTTAAGATTTTTGTAATCTCCTATGACCTCCATAAACTCAGCTAGGCTAAATGTACTAACACTAAAATATTTATGATTCAAATAAAGTAATATAGCTCACAGTAACTTACCCATAGTAAACAAAGCCTGTGGGCTGCCTCCCTATCAACCTCTCCAATACCGTGGCACACACACGAACATCCTGTATGCTATGAATATGCACTCTTAAGAGCCAAGACAAGTGGTAAAGCGATGTGTAGCATATCTCGTTCAGATATTCAACATGCAGTCACGATAAGTAAAAAATGCTTCTTTAGTTTGCACTGGCTGATGCCAGTGACATGCTGATGTTGTCTTGCATTACTTTAGCAGTGGAGTGTTTTTCTCTTATCAACGTATTACTCTGTGTTTGCTACTGAGTCTTTTGATCATGTCAAATGCAATTTTATACCCTATAATGGCAAATTGAAGCCAAAGTCTCCGTGCGTGTCCATTTTTTTGCAATGTCAGCCACACTTCAAACTTCAAAACAGCAAAATAAGAACAAACCTAAAGACCAAGTGACAGTAGTCCATGTCAGGCAGTTCATAGCTATGAACAGCCTCACATGATATAAACCTATGGTGGAGAAGTAAATAATAAATAGATTTACATAGTTTACAAAATAAACGTAACTATAATCCCAGCAGTTACAAAGCAAAATAGCTAATTGCATTACATTTTACCATCAAAAAGCAATGATTACATAAATCTGTAATTTGCTATAAAAAAGCTTTAAACTTATAGGTGTAATAAAACACACGTTCTGCCACTGCATTTTTTTTTTTTTTTTTTGCTTTTTTTTGTGATTTCCAAAGACATTTGGCGGTATACGCTCAAGTTGTGTTTACTCTAAATTGTTTCTCTAGTTTAGATTTGCACCACCATCATCTGGCATTCAAAAAGCATAGTAATCTGCAATGTAATCTGGAACAGTACTTAAATAAAGTTAGTTGACATAGTTAACAATGTAATTATAATCTTTAACCTACTACATTTCAAACATAACCTTGTCAACCTTGCGTATATGCAGGGTGGCAAAACAGATGAATATCCGCTACAGTGCACAACATTCGTTTTCCCTTTGACCATACAAATTAATTAAAAAGGTTTTCACGACTGTAGGTACACAGGGGTGAAAATTAAACATGCGACATATCACACATACATGTAATGTTCTTTGTTTTCCTTCATGCGAGATACAAACAGGCGTTGGCCATAGAGCCAAGGCATCATCATCTCTGTGTACTGTAGTCTCCCAGCACGTCCTGCAGACCTCATTTGCAGCGCTCTAAAAAGGTGTTCTCATATACTTAACCTGCTTAGTACTGCTCTACATTACTTATGCGTATGCTCAGCAAAGCATGCCACTGATGTTCTAAATAGATTATGGTCCTGCGAACTGTACACACATGCTGTATTTATGGCAGATGTGGAGAGGGGGGAGTCTGTGTGTGTGTGTGTGTGTGTGTGTGTGTGTGTGTGTGTGTGTGTGTGTGTGCCACTGATGTTCTAAATAGATTATGGTCCTGCGAACTGTACACACATGTGTCCTGCGCCTAAAAAGGCAAACATTTCCTGTATTTTGTTCTGCTAAATTATTCTTGAATTAGAGCCACATTCATCACAGTGACAGCGTGGGGTGTAAATGACTCGATCATCAGGTGTAGGAACAGCATAGTGGCCTGCACAGCGAACCATTTCTCTGCATGCAATTATGCAAAGTGGCAATGCTAACCCAAATACTTTTTAAAATATGAAGCTCTGGGATTTCAATATAGAGATCTTCTATGTGAATCCCCCAGGTAGTTTTCTACCTCTCTCTTTCTCACCCCCTCTCCGCCTCTCTCTCCCTCTATCTCTCTTTCATTCTCCCTCTCCCTCTCTGTGTCTCTGTCTCTCACTTCCTCTCCCTTTCTCTGTCTCTTTTGCTCTCTCTCTGTCTCTCTCTTTCGCTCTCTGCTCTCTCTCTCCCTCTCTCTCTTTCTCTCTCTCCCTTTCTCTCTCTCCCTCTCTCTCTCTCTCTCTCTCTCTCTCTCTCTCTCTCTCTCTCACACACACACACACAAACACACATACACACACACTCACACAAACACACACAGACTTATCTGTTTGCATAGCTGGATGAGTGTTTTATTTACTTGTTTATTCTTCAATTATATTTAAATGCTCAGAGTATTGTTTTATTCTCTGGGCCCTTGAGGGGACATCAGAAAGCAAAAAAAATGTCAGGGAAGCATAAACCCCTCTCAGATGATTTATGAATTATGTGTATTGTATTTCAATGGGCTCTGAATGCACAAACCCAAAGTCTACTTGACTGGTACTCACATAGAGAAGTACAATACAGTGCTTGAGATATTTTAAATAAACTAAAAATAATTGAGTTGAATCAATTGTGGACAATTTATTTAAATTAAACCTACACGGCAGAGTTGGTCATTATTGCGCAAGAGTGGCAGGCAGACTGTAAAACATTATTCTGATAGCTGCCGGTCCCCCGCTATGAAGGTGTTAGCTGTCTTCAGTTGAATGGGAAAAAAATGTGGAAAAAAAATAGTTCAGGAGGATATTTTGGCAGCGGAGACAAGGCCTGTCAGTCACCGGCATGTACTCTGGACAGCCTATTTAATCTCAGCCAGGGTCTGTGATTGGGCTCTCTGACAGGCCTGAGTGGATAAGGAGACAGACAAGGAGGAGGAGGAGGAGGAGGAGAGAGAGATGGTAGAGGGAGAGGAGAAGGAGGAAGAGGAAGAGTAGGTGGATGCAGGGTCTGTGATTGGGCCTCTCTGACAGGCCTGAGTGGAGTGGCAGGATAAGGAGAAAGAGAAGGAGGAGGAAGAGGAGGAGGAGGGGGAGGAAGAGGAGGAGGAAGAGGAGGACGAGGAGGAAGAGGAGGAGGAGGAGGAAGAGGAGGAGGAGGAGGGGGAGGAAGAGGAGGAGGAAGAGGAGGACGAGGAGGAAGAGGAGAGGAGGAGGAAGAGGAGGAGGAGGAGGGGGGGGAAGAGGGGAGGAAGAGGAGGAGGAAGAGGAGGAGGGGAGGAGGAGGGGAGGAAGAGGAGGAGGAAGAGGAGGATGAGGAGGAGGGGAGGAGGAGGGGGAGGAAGAGGAGGAGGGGGAGGAAGAGGAGGAGGAAGAGGAGGACGAGGAGGAAGAGGAGGAGGAGGAGGAAGAGGAGGAGGAGGAAGAGGATGAGGAGGAGGAAGAGGAGGAGGGGAGGAAGAGGAGGTGGTGGATGCTGGGTCTGTGATTGGAGCTCGCTGACTGGCCTGAGTGGAATGGAGGGATAAGGATGTAGAGAAGGATGAGGTGGAGGGGGAGGAAGAGGAAGAGGAGGAGGAGGAGGAGGAAGAGGAGGAAGAGGAGCATGTGGTGGAGGAGGAGGTGGAGAGAGAGATGGTAGAGAGAGAGGAGGAGGTGGAGGAAGAGGAGCATGTGGTGGAGGAGGAGGTGGAGGTGGAGACGGAAGAGGAAGTGGAGAAAGAGGTGGTGAAGGAGGAAGAGGGGGAGGAGTAAGAGCAGGTAGAGGAGGAGGAGGAGAAGGATGAAGGGGAAGTGAAGGAGGAGGAGGTAAAGGAAGAGGAGGAGGTGGTGGGGGAGGAGGAGGAGGTAAAGGAAGAGGAGGAGGAAGAGGAGGAGGAAGAGGAGGAGGAGGTGGAGGAGTAGGGAGAGGAGGTAAAGGAAGAGGAGGAGGTGGTGGGGGAGGAGGAGGAGGTAAAGGAAGAGGAGGAGGTGGTGGGGGAGGAGGAGGAGGTAAAGGAAGAGGAGGAGGTGGAGGAGTCGGAGGTGGAGGAGTAGGGAGAGGAAGTAAAGGAAGAGGAGGAGGTGGAGGGGGAGGACAAGGAGGTGGGGGAGGAGGAGGTGGAGGAGTTGGGAGAGGAGGTAAAGGAAGAGGAGGAGGAGGTGGAGGAGTAGGGAGAGGAGGTAAAGGAAGAGGAGGAGGAGGTGGAGGAGTAGGGAGAGGAGGTAAAGGAAGAGGAGGAGGAGGTGGAGGAGTAGGGAGAGGAGGTAAAGGGAGAGGAGGAGGTGGAGGGGGAGGACGAGGGGATGGAGGAGGAGGAAGATGGAGGTGCAGGTGGAGGTTGCTCCTGGAGATGCAGACTGGGATCGACCACTGGAGTGCCGTTCTCTCTCTCTCTCTCTCTCTCTCTCTCTCTCTCTCTCTCTCTCTCTCTCTGTCTCTCTCTCTCTATCTCTATCTCTCTCTCTCTCTCTCTCTCTCTATCTCTCTCTCTCTCTCTCTCTCTCTCTCTCTCTCTCTCTCTCTCTCTCTCTTCCCCTCTCTCTCTCTCTCTCTCTCCCCGCACTAATCAATGCAAACATGCCATCTCTGCCCAACACAGCGAACACATCTGATAGGGAAAGGGCAGCAATGCGAGGCAAACCGCACTAACCACAAAGGTCATACTCTTTCAATTCCCAGCGCAGGGCCGTCATACTCTTTCAATTCCCAGCGCAGGGCCGGGCTCCTGCTCCTGTTACAGTACCTCCAGCCCATGCACAGTTACTCACTTTCTTTGCACAGCAGAGGAGGAGGAGGACAAGGAGGAGGAGGAGGAGGAGAAAGAGAGGAGAAGGAAAACAGGTGAAGGGATCAAAAAGTTAGAGGGATATAACAAAAATGAGTAAAATGAAAAGAACGTTAGAAAGAGGAGGGTAAGGAAGCTGATTATGCCTTGCAAAGCTTGGCTGATTAGGTCATATTCCTAGTAGTGTTTTTTTTTTTTTTTTGGCCACGGAGGAGCGAACAGCAATCGAATGGGGACTTGTGCAGCTGGCGTGACTGTGTAAAATTTGGTGCTCTTCCAGATTTTAATGAGATTGCTTTTGTTTGTTGACCATGCAGAGCTGAAACACTAACCCGGCTAGTGTCCCTATAGTCTGTAGTCCTATAGCCCACATCTCATGCCTGGCGCCAATTTAATGGCCAAAAATGGGAATTTAGCACAAAGCCACACGATAAAGCAAGCGTGTAATTTATGCAGTGTAAGTTAACGTAATATAACGATGCTGGGGATTATAAATTCTTCATCCGAATCTGAAACATAATAAACCTACAGTATGTGGGTTTCCAGTCTGCCCTCGGTGGTGGTGGTGATGACCTGGGCAGGTTTCTACTTTAATGGCCCCTGTTGCAGAGTGTCTGCATCAGCGTTTGGAAATTAACTTTACAAAGTGTGAACCTTTACCAGCCTCTGAGAAATAAGTGGCACATTTTACCAGTCAGTCAACAGAAAAATCATTATTTTGTGTCTGACATCTACCAGCTACTTTCATAATGTCACCAGCATTTGGCTGGTGGCTGGTGCCAATTTCCATCCTACATGCAACAGCATGTAACTTTCTGAACTAACCCCAACCCTAACCCTAACCGGTTACACTTTATATTACTGTCCTTGTTACATCAATTAAGTACAGTATAACAAAGTGTGTAACAATATGTACTGTAACATTATGTACTGACACTGTACCTTAGGGTTAGAGTCAGGGTTAGGTGTGTACAGTGTAAGTACATAATGTTACATGTTGTTACATATAAATATGCTAAAACAGGAGCCGTAAAATCTAGTGTTACCCCCCAAAACCCTAACCCTAAGTTACAGTGTAAGTACATGATGTCACACATTGTTACAGACTTCGTAACACTATTCCTCATGATATACTGTAGAGAAAACTGTCACAGAGACAGTAAAATAAAGTGTAAGGGGGCGTTCAAACTGTGACGGTTTTTCTGCCTCCAAAAACGTGAGAAGCATTGCTTGTTCCATAGGAAAGTGATTGAATTTGAGCGCCTAGCGGAGAAAAAAGCATCGCAGTCTGAACAGCCCCTAACTCTACTGTTCTAGCACAGCGACACAACCCAGGTCTGCTCAGTGGGGGTGCTGGAGGTAAAGGCCATAAGTAAATGCCATTTATTCACCTCTTTAAAATAACAGCTTTTACTGGCCTTTCTCTGAGTGCTGATGTTAAAGATATGCATAGTTTACCCTCTGTTTTTATCACTGCGGACATTATCTACCGATTTTTACATCTGTACCACTGAATGTGGATGGACAGCAATGAAGAGCAACTGTATGCACCATAATACAGGTGCAGGGAACTTTTATTATGGATTTTTAAAAACACAGACCGATAGGCTAGCAAAGTTCCCTCAAGTGTGGATAACATATACTGTAGATACACTACTGAATCATTTAAGCGGACGGAGAGAACCTGGGGGAATTATCTCGGTATAATAAAGCTGTGTTGTGTGATTAACTAACCCCAGGTTGACTTTCATTCACGGCAAACTGCACCAAAATAGGGCTTTCAGTCCCCTGAGATTTCCGGCACTTTTTCTGCAAGTTTCTTACACAGCTTAGCCCTTTAGCGGTCACTGCACCGCCGGCGGAACGACTAACTGTGAATGAAAAAACTAAATGTAACTACAACATTATTACATTACTACGAGATTACAGAGTCTTTAGTAACACATTACAACTTGGTCAATGCCATTCTGGTAACTGCACTTTATCCCCCCCCCAAACTGCATCCTGCGCACTTTACTCTCTCCCCTCCCCATGCACAGTTTAGATTAACAATCAGCAGTTTCACTGCATGTCCTACTCTACCCAGTATGTCTATGCGTGTGACAAATAAATATCCTTGTGTCCTTGTATCCACCGGGGTCACTGCATGTCCTACTCTATCCAGTATGTCTACGCATGTAACAAATAAATATCCTTGTGTCCTTGTATCCTTGTACAAAGTTATAAGAGGGCACATCTCGTAAAGGGATAAGTAGTAACACTCATACACCCACAAACACAGGCAGTAGGAACCATCCAAGGCTTCATCGGGCATACCAGAGACAATTGAGGGGTTCAGTGACTGAGTTAATTACTTCAGAACGAGTCAAGTGTGACTGGAATACTTTCTAGATGACCACACTAGACCCTCCCTCTTTCTCTACCACTTCCTGCGCTGCTGTCATAACAAATCATTGATGCATGGCATGATAACACAGCTTATTGGATATGAACTTACTCAGTAAACTAAGCCTGAAATTGAGTTTTTATTTTAGGAATATTTCATGTTTCAAACAGACAGCAAGAAAGAAACTGGTGAAAACTAAATTTTTACTTGTCTTAGATTATGGTGATGTATTTTACACAAATTCCACAAAGACTCTGCTGCAATCCTTAGAGTCTGTGTATCTAAATAAACTTATTGGGTTTTTTTAATGTTGGCCAGGGCTCACTTGTAAAAGAGATTCCGATCTTAAGTTCCGATCTGAAGTTACTCTCAGGTTTAGGCAGAGATAAAGTTATCATTCATGAATACTATACTGGGCCAGACTGTACTGGGTCACAGCAGTACCCAATCTTAGTTTAGTCAAAACACAAAAACTTGCTTTCCACTCCAATTTTATCAAATTTCAAAATGTTCTGCCCCCTAACAATTTCACTACCCCATCCTAACCCTACCCTTCAGTGCATTTCTCCACCCACTCTTTGTACACTAGCATTATGTTGTTTGTATGTTATTTTCTCATGTTATATACTGTTATCTGCACATATGTTATTGTAAAGTCTTGTTGGGTGTCTAGACAAGTGCTTTATACAATTTATTATTATTATTATTATTATTATTGTTATTGTTATTGTTATTGTTATTGTTATTGTTATTATTATTATTATTGTTATTATTATTATTATTATTATTATTATTATTATTATTATTATTATTATTATTATTATTGTTGTTGTTGTTGTTGTTGTTGTTATTAAAGCTCTGTACTCTATTACGTTCTTGTAATTCTCCTGCATTACAGTAGCTTGAGTGTTGCACCATTTTAGAAACCACTTTGGATAATTGTGTCTGCTAAATGCATTGTAATGTAATCTATGAGAGCAGCTTTGAATATTTTGAGCGATTTATTGATGTGTTGTTGGGAAACAGCACTACTGTATTTATGTCTCTCACTCTGCACTGCTTTCCACTGGGCCAGTGTTACATTGACTACCCAGGACAGATTCATGGCTGGCTTAAAAGGATCCCTAACGAGTTACACATGCTGGCCTTATATGATAAACATTGGTGTCAGCTGTACTGTATATACGTCATGTAGAAAATCTCAAATATGTTTGTTTGTATGAGAAAGTGTAGAAAATCTGTTCAGCTTGTCGTTCACCATTCTTGTTCAGGTCGCAATGCATTCTGGGTCCTGGTAGACATAATTTTATCACCAGCAAAGATTACATTTTATCCTATAGTGTTTTTAACACCCTAATATCACCAATTAAGTGTAGTGGGTAAAGCAGGCATTGGCTGCCATATCTTAAATCTGACGTGGGATACCAACGAAAGGTTGTTAAATAGCTTGGGTTGGGTGCCTGAAATAGATTTGTTACTAGCTGAATTTCCCCTAAATCCTCTTGTGTGTGTCTGTGTGTTTCTTAACAGAGTGGATCCACAGATGAACACTCATCTCCACTCCTCTTTTCAGTTTGGTCTGACACTTGTCCAACAGAATCTTGTTTTTTTGTTTGTATATACTGTACACACCACTCCAAGGACTGTCATTCTGCTGACAAGAGGACACAGCCATTGACAGTGACTGGGATTTGTCATGCTGTGGGATGTACTGTCCTTTCGAGACAACCATTCATCATTCAGAGGAGGACAGCGTGGTGGCACTGTATCTTTGCATATGCAATATTTGTTCAGCAAAAAAATAAAAATAAATAAATAAAAGTAGGAAGAAAAAGCAAAAGCATAGAGAGCAGAAGAACAATCTCCTTCTTTTTTGGACTTCAGACGGAGGGTGACTGAATCCAATTTTCCGAAGCGGAGCGGTATGGAGGAGGACTGTGTACAGTACATTGGCTTGGCAAAGCTCCCACCAACACATTTATCTCTGGGAGAACAAAGCAACCGGGCTGAATTGGATGGCAACTTTAAAGGTCGACAAATGCTGACGGTTTTGTTTACGTATCCATTTTTGTTGTCCTAAACGGCAAAAGGGTTTGTTTGTCTGAATGTAAAGTCCTGTATAGTACTTGTGTGAGGTGCAGATCGTCCAGAAAAAAAAATCTTTAAAAAAGTGCAGTTACTACCTGGGTCCCTTAGCAGACCGGGGTGAGAATGCTGATGTCGTCTTTTGTATCCATCTACTTTCAGCCCCCACTGTTTGCTGGTAACTTATTTTGCTGGTGTCATTATGGCTTTCATCCTTTGTGCAATGCTGATATAAACAACTAATAAATTATTGTTGTGACTTTAAATGTGTATAATGAGTTCGCTTTCACCAAACCTGGCTAGACTGTTTTGTTTACAGTAGACATTAGTTAACGGTAAAATGCTAATTTCTTTTAATACATGATAACAAGTAACCCACAGACAGGCAAAGTTAATTAGTATTGTTGGAATTGTGGCTGCTTCTAGAACTGTTTGTTTGGTTCCTTAATTGTGATTGGCTGAACCGCGTTCTATGCCATTGTAAATCCCAGCATAACCCTACAGGTTGTCTTCATAACTACAATTACTTCACAGTAAAACATTACAAAGTAGCAGAAAGTCGTGAAAACTAGTCTCCACTTCACGTCACGTCTAACAACACCCTAGCTGTTTTAAGTCAAGTGCAAACCCATGGCCTCTTGGGGCTCATCGCTGAAGTAAACCAACTGCCAATTCCAGACCCCCCAGATCCCAGGTAACTGACAAAGGTGACTTTATTCAGCTATCTACTGTACCATCCAGCAAGAACAGTCAAACACAGACTGATGGTCCACACTGACACAATTGTTGGTGACCAATAATTGTCCCAAACTGCCACTGTGTTGGCCACTTGGTCACCCAGTCAATGTCACATAGCCTATATTAAAATTTAAGATGTGGTTATTTTTGATGACATCTTTCCACATGGATAATTACTCATTTATCGTTCGGATGGTGTGGTGCACTTTACCACTGTCTCCGAGGCAGTTTTGCTGAATGTTTTTGTTGCTCAGTGACCCCTGTGTTTTATAAAAGTTTCAGAACTTTTGTGCAGTATTTCACATTCTGCCGTTGTGAATGTTCAATGCAATTAAACCTGACAACCTCATCCTAATTTCACACTTGAGAGGAAGAGAACAGTAAAGATTATTTTCCACTGCTTACCACTCACACATACCATTAACACTTGCCAAGCCTCACACAGGGTATTTACAGGACCCAAAGGTTTGAGAGAAATACCTCTAAATGACACACATAAAGCCGCTGAAATACATCATTAGTGTGAATGAAGAAACGGTTCGGCATTGAAACTTTGTGCAGTGACCTTGGGGCAATGCCCAAGTTGCTGGCATATGAGTCACAGAAATGGCGTGCTGGAGAGGAGAGGTAGCGCTCTCGGAAGTGAAGGTTATCACTACAGCGAAAGACTGCATGGCAACAAGACGCGCTACAGGTATGACAGGTGCACCGACGGGCGGAGCTGACCTCAGTCCTCAGAAAACCTATAGGAGCAGGCTCCTCCTGACAAGCCCTACTTACCCCATGGAAGTTAGCCAAATGCTCCATCACTCGCTCTTACTTTCTCTCTCTCTCTCGCTCTCTTTCTCTCTCTCTTTTTCTCACCTTTTTTCTCTCTATCTCTTTTCCTTTCTTCCGTGCATGCACGCACGCTCTCCTCTCTCTCTCTCTCTCTCTCTCTCTCTCTCTCTCTCTCTCTCTCTCTCTGTCTCTGTCCCTCTTTCTCGTGTGTGCTCCCCCCTCTCTTTCTCTCTTCCTTTGTCTTTTTTTACCTATCTCTCTTTCCATCTCTCTCTCACACACACACACACACACCACACACACACATTTATATTCTCTTTTTCTCTCTCGCGCTTTCCAACTTTCTTCCTGTTATTTTTTTTTGTAGCGTACAAGCACTTTGTGTTTCTCTCTCTCTCTCTTACACACACACACACACACACAAACACACACACACACACACACACACACACACACACACACACACACACACACACACACACACACAAACACACACACAATAGCACACACACACACACACAGAGGCCACTGTACACTGTGACTCAGTGATTGACATTTATTTCCTGTTAGGAACCCAGGTTGCTGCGGGTTCAATCTCCCCTTCATGCCCGGGCTGCTGTGCAGCAACTACAGCAGCACCGTACATGCAACGATTATTGTGAAAGCCTATTGTTAACATCCTCATCAAGGAACAGACTGTAGCTGTTTAAAATGGTGAAGGGAGATGGTGTAGAGAAGGCCTGTGATTGACAGCAGGCAGTATGTAAATCATTGGGTCATACAATGAATGACAGAATAACTGTCACGAGGGAAAGCGATGTGTCTTTGTTACACATATTCACTTGTCTCCTGTTTCCTGACGTTCTGTTTCTGAGTGTCCGCTGGAAATAGTACAAAAGCTAGTGGTTCAATGAAGCATGCCGGCAGCAAAAGGATCATTTATTTGGAGATTGATGTGGTTTTGCCTGCGAGACAGACCACTGTCAGTGAGGGGGGAAAAAAGAATTTGAATATGAATGTGACTGCTGCTCAGTGATGAAAAGTACATTTCTGAACTTGGTGGTGGAGGTAAAATTATTTTGTAATTTCTAATTATTGATAATGTTTTTTTTTTTTTCCAGTAATAAATTTTCACAATGTATTGTTTAGTCTACAGTATGGTTGTTACAGTAAATGTCTATCATGTAAATGTCTGTAAAATGAAACAGCTATTATTTGACATTATGTAAATTTCTTTAAATCCTTCTTTAAATTCTTTCATCCTTGTTGAAACGACTTCTGTTTGAAACAGACTTGGACAGTTCAGATGGAACAGCATTGACAAAGGAATAATACCTACAAAGAGTGTACTTCAAACAGCGTATTGTCTCCGCCATGATGATCCGGACAACTTTGGCCTCTGAGATCCTCATCCCGAGAGCCGTAGCGCTTCCTTCTCATCTCATCGCGCTAAATCCCCCCACCTTGCCGTGACCCCCACATGAAAGCCGGAGACATAAAGCCGCAAGTTCACCAGAAGTTCCTAACGCTCCGCTCCGCGCCGCAACCCTGAACCCCTGATACCCCACTGCCCAAAACACAGACAGACGCAGTACACACACACACAGACATACATACACACATACACACGCACACCCACACGCACACACACACACAAACACACATAGGCACACACACACACACCACATTGCCCCACCTCTTCACTGCAGAATTCTGGGAAACTCAAAGTGAACTCCGTCACTGAGGCGAAACAGATTGAAACAAAGTACAAAGAACAAAAAGAGGAGAAAAGTTGCCGCAGTTTTGCTTTTCTCTTCTCCTCTCTCCTTTCCCTCGCTCCTTCCATCCTCACTCTCTTTTTCTTCCAGCGGCTCGTACAGGAAACCAGATTGACGTCCGTAATCCACATCAACCCCCCCCACACACACACACACACACCTCCCCTCGCTGCCCCCAACACACACATACATACACATCGCTCCTTGCTGCACAACCACACACACACATACACTCCCTTCCTTGCTTCTCAGCCACACACACACACACACACACACACACACACACACACATACACTTCCCCCCTTGTTCACCTTCAGTCTCTCTCTGTGTTCTCTGAGCCTGTCATGGGCTCATTACGGGACTCTAGTTTTCTTTTTTCAAGGGAGGGGTTTGGGAGGGGTTTTGTGTGTATGTGTGTGTGTGTGTGTGTGTGTGTGTGTGTGTGTGTGTGTGTGTGTTCCCCAGAATACTGTCCTGTAGAGATGGCTGCAGTGCAGTGGAGGAGTGGGGAGGCTATTCTCGACTGGTGCTCCTCTCCGCTCTGCACGACGGCCGTAGCTGTGGGCACTGGGAGTGTGTGTGTGTGTGTGTGTGTGTGTGTGTGTGTGTGTGTGTGTGTGTGTGTGTGTGTGTGTGTGTGTGTGTGCGCTGTGGGCATGGTGAGTAAGCCGGCGCCTGTCACAGCACTGGAAACTATGGGGCCCAGCATGCTCTGGATGGCGGCCAGGAAAGCCTCCGGAAGCTTCCACGCCCCGCACTGCGCTCTGACAACTCACAGCGGACTCAACTTCATGCACGTTTACAATTTCTTGGCCTTCACAAGTCTCTGAGAATCTGGAATTGGGATTGCACAAAGTGGAGTATTTAAGAAATAATGAAATAATTTGCAAACCAAACATATATATGGAATTGATTTTCAGTAAATAACTATCATGCATGATACAGATAACAATGTATGTATAATTTATTTTATCCGTTAGTTATTTTTAGCTGGCTGACAACTGTAATTAAAATGTAATTCACAGCATATTTAAACACAAAACTAATGTACAAAAAAGCCAAATAGTATCACATTAATGTACAAAAAAATTCTCTCAGCAATAAAAATTGAATGTAGAATGAATTCAATTTTTTTTCTATTTATTTATACTAGAAAAATCAATCAATCAGTCAGTCTGTCTGTCTGTCTGTCTGTCTGTCTGTCTTTTTGGTCGTCCATCCATCCACCAGTCCACCGGTCTGAGACAGAGAGAGAGAGAGAGAAATGATGTTAATGTAAATCAGAATCTGAATGGCTATTTAGATTAGACTTTTTTCTCAACTTAAAATATACAAAAGCAAACAATACGTTTTTACTCCCTCTTTCCCCATTTTTCTGTCGTTACTGGACTATAACAACGCTTAAAGGAGAGCTTCGGTGTAAAATTAAAAAAATTGGCATGTTTAAACATCATACCGAGTTGGTATGTGTACTGAGGAGCAACATTGATTTAGCCTGTTGCATTCAGAGTTTAACTATTTTTTATCGTTTGTCCCAGAAGGCTAACAATGGAAGTGGTAGGTGCCCTTAGACGAAGCATGACGACTACGCTATTTTTAAACCATTAAAACAGCTCGAAGAAACTCTACACTCCATCAGTAGCACAATTTCTTTCAGGCAAAAAATCACGTTGTCTAGATGTGTGTCAGCGAAAAGAAGAGGTGTGGTCTGGCACAAAGCGTGCCAGATGCTATTATAAGGGCACAAAAATTAAATCCGTCAGTGACCAACAAAACCCTGGTCTGTTGTCAGTTGCGCATTGTTGAAAAGCTATTTTATGGGCGCACAACGCTTTGGGATATAACGAGAGTGTAAAAGAGGGGGGCTGGTGGGAACCAACACTAAACTAAAAAAGGACTGTATGGAAAGGGGCTGGTTGATGTATACAATAATCGCCACAGATTGTCCGGTCAGAACAAGAATGAATGTCCCTTAGTGAATACACACACACCACTCATGAACAGTGAAACCGTGGTTTACTGGAAATATAGGAGAAACAAGAAATACAAAAACAAACATGAGCAATACAAATATACAAATGATAATACAAGAGTAATAAACACAATATATACAATATATACAAGGAGTGATGAATAATCGCCTACAGCAATTATCTAGACCAGAATGAAGGAACATAACTGCCTACAGTAGCTATGTAAACCGTGACTAACAGTGAATGAATGAATGACTAGCTGTAACAGTGGTACTGTGTCTTTAAGAGCTGCAACACAGCGTGTCTGTGTACACAGAGATTAGCTATGGCGCGAGCTCTTGAACTGTACACTGTAACAAGCAGCCAAGTATCTGCTGTGCCCTCCAAAGAATACAGCGACATGGAGAATAAGTAACAACTACTATTATGCACATACAGAGCGATACAACATCTAACAGATACATAAACAATAGACAAATAGGCTACAATAACACACAACAACGAGCACATACATGACATAACACAGTAACAGCATAATAACAGCAAACTCTCTCATGGACGCACGGATGTTCATGAATAGTTGAGAGCCGATGAGAAGATAAAGAAAGGAGAGATGGACGTCGGGATCCTGAAACGTCCAAGATGTGAGGGAAAAAAGAGTCCAACAAATGAACTGGATCCAGCTGATGTCTCTCCTGCTCGGATGTATGACTGCTCTGAAACCTTGAGTTCAGCAGCTACCTTTAACAGCAGGCCACAGCGGGGGGCCTGCTGATAACGATAGGTAGCCCAGCAGAGGCTGCTGGGAGCAGCCCATTGGTTGCTGAGCCCCAAATGTACCTGACAAAGAGTCTCTGGAGATTGATGGGAGGGCTCTACCAGACTTATTGGAGCCTGATCAGCTGGGGGTCAGCGGGTGAGTAGCTGATAGCCCACACAATGGAATATGGGTGGTGGCCATTCACTGAATGCAGATGGGAGAGGGCCCACTGAATGGAAAATGGGTGATGGCCCATTCACTGAATGGAGGATAGGTGATGGCCCATCACTGAAGCGCCAGCCGTTTGAACAGAGAGGGAAAATCTTTCCCCATTTTTCTGTCGTTACTGGACTATAACAAAGCTTGACTTGTGCATCTATGTCCTGTATTGAACTGTTGAAGCACTTTGAGCTACATCCTTTGTATGAAATATGCTATACAAGTACAAGTAAAAGTTATACAAGTACAGGTTGTACAGGTCTATTAGAGAGATATCTATTAGACAGATATCTATTAACATTAATAGCTTTCTACTGCTTAAGTAAGATTAAAAAAGGCTCTCTTTTTATGCTGGCAATTGTCTTTTGTGCATGCAGCAGATTCAATGTCACAGTTATGATAGTGGTTTAAAAAAATAGAATGTTTAGGTGAAGCAAAATATCACTTTTGCTGTTTCACATAATGTGATTAGCTTTTTGTAAAATAGGGATGGATGACCGGTGATTTGTGCCATCTGAAGAGCTTTTGGCTGCTCTCTTATTCATGACTTTCAAGAGAATTACAACAGTATTATGTTTTTTTTTTTTCAGTAAGGCCTTCACCACCACAATCATCACCATCATCATCATCATCATCATCATCCTCATCATCATCATTATCACCATCATCACCATCATCATCATCACCACCACAATCATCACCATCATCATCACCATCCTCTTCCTCATCATCATCACCATCATCATCATCATCATCATCAGCAGCAGCAGCAGCACAATCCTCATCATCATCACCATCATCATCATCATCAGCACAATCCTCATCATCATTACCATCATCATCATGCATTTGTAGCATCGTTGTGGTGGGATGAGGTTTCCACTTAGCGACTCCTCACGTACCCGAGTGGCTGTCAGTCAGGCAGATGGCAACATTACCACTGACTCCTCACAATTTACAGCTCTGGACCTGAGTGTTCATCCTCTTTACGACGGAGCGTGAAAGGCATCCATTTGCTCTCCAATTTAGACAGCCGCGGGTACACCTGTGTGAGCGGATGCATTACAGAGGCTCATTAGCATGCTAACATTGCTGACACTCGCGCGCACACAAAGCCCTAGCACGGCGTGCACTGAAGAGCCAGAGGGGGCCGGCAGCCTGAGAGCAGTCTGGACGAGCCGCCTCGCTTCTGCGTCAGACTCCAAAAGCAAGCTGGCAGAGGTCACGCAAGGTCAGAGCAACAAATCTGTGAATATCCCCCGGCAATATGTTCTCCATTTTATTGTGCAGCCTTTTTTCATTTGAATGAAAATGAAGTGGCTTTGCGTGGGGATTTATGTGGGAAATGCCAATCTGCTGTTATCTGTCAGTAGTTTTAGTCACTGGCAACATGGTGTAGCTATGCGGTACTGTACCTACAATGACACATCGAGTTTTCATCTGTAATCAGATATGGTTTCTCTCACGACGTTTGTTCACTCTCTACACACTTCCTTATGCGTATTTGGCAGCAGGTACTCAGCCAATCAAACAGCTCTTAATGTTTTTGTTTCTGTATGTGGATTTAACAAATACTACACTGTGTGATTATGAAATCAGACAGACATGTCCAGTCATCTTTTTAAATTTTACACAGTTTGAACTAAATAGGCTATTCTTGGGCATTCATAATTCTACAATTTTTTTTGTGCTTAATACACCACTGTTACATATTGCACAAATGTCATTAATGAAGAAATAAAGCAATAGTAGAGTACATTTTGAAGTGACGAATTAAGGACATACTAGATAGTAAAAGACATATAATTGGTGAAGTAATGTACAGCAAGACCTTCTCTCTTATCCTATATGTAGAATATAATAGAATAGAATAGAATAGAATAGAATAGAATAGAATAGAATAGAATAGAGTAGAATAGAATAGAATAGAATAGAATAGAATAGAATAGAATAGAATAGAACAGAATAAAATAGAGTAGAATAGAATAGAATAGAATAGAATAGAATAGAATAGAATAGAATGGAATAGAATAGAATAGAATGGAATAGAGTAAAGTAGAATAGAATACAGCAAAATAGATTAGAATAGAATAGAATAGAATAGAGTAAAATAAAGTAGAATAGAATAGATGAGAATAGAATAGAATAAAGTGCCACTCACTTGTGCTCACTGGCTAGCAAAGCAGTGGCCTCGGAGTGAGTGGCAGAGCGGAGCAGCTCCTGACATGAAGACTTAGCTCACCGTGCCGCTCAGCGCTGCGCAGCCTCAGGGACACATTACCAAGGGCGCTGCTTTCCCTTCCGCGCAGGCTGCGAGTTCAAGTGGGCAAAAAGACTGCCTTGCCTGGTCCCTTGGGTGTGGTGATGTTCCTCTGTTTCACTGACACCATTATCTTTACTTGTGTGTGTGTGTGTGTGTGTGTGTGTGTGTGTGTGTGAGTTTCTATGCAAGTGTGTGTGTGAGTGGGTGTTTGTATACTGTAGATGTGTTTGTAAGTGTGTATGTGTACTGTAAGTTTCTATGCAAGTTTGTGTGTGAGTGTGTGTGTGTCTGTGTGTGCATGCGTGTGCGTGTGTGTGTGTGTGTGTGTGTATGCATGTCTGTGTGTGAATCTGTGAGTGTGTGTGTATATGCGTCTGTGTGTGTGTGTATACGTGTGTGTGTGTGTGTGTGTATGTATGTAAGTGTGTGTGTAATCTTCTGAGAGAGTGGCACCAGGAAGAGGATGGTACACAGATGGCAGCAGGTGCCCTTGGCGGTGTCGGAGCTCAGGAAGCGCCTGGCACACCCACGCACGCACGCACGCATACACACACGCACGCATACACACACGCACACACTCGGTAATTAAGACGTCGGGGTTGACAACAGCCGCTCGCCCGGCAGATGTAAATATATGGTAATCCGCAATCACAGATGCAAACACCAATCAGATGTCTAGGACTTCAGGTTGATGTCTTAATCTCTTGCAAGGGTTCGCTGTCAGATCTCAACATCATGTCGCCGTTGCTGTCTTCTCATTCCCTATATAGGGTTAAAAAAATAACTGACTGCGTAGATGTTTCCCATGACGCATGCTGGCCTTATTAGTGATCGCGTTTGTCGTCTCATTGTGTTAGTGTGTCACGAGTGCGCATATGAGGAGCCATTTTCCTGCATTGTGCGTGTCTCTCATTGCGGCCGTGATCAAAGCGATCAGCCCTGTTTTTGAGGTTCCCTTTTAAGTCTGGAAAACAGGTCGGCTTACAAAAAGGCCTCCAATTACTTCCAGTCACAAGGCTGATCCGGCAGTCACACATACAGGGCTGCTCTTTTGCAAAAAAGCGGTACAGTAATTGTGTCCGGAGACATAAGTAGGTTGCCTTTAAAGGCTGTTAAATGTTCTCTCTCCCTCCTCGCTCCTGTACAGCAGCACTATGGGGGCTGTGGTGTATGGGATTAGAGAAGGTTATGCCATTACATTCCGTCTCAGCACCTACCCGCTGCATAGTAAGGATAATCCCAAGAGACACCCAGTGATTTTTTAATGAGGATGAAATTAGAGAATTAAAAGGTTAGAGGGAGACTGTCCTTGACTGAGGATGTTTTTTTTATTAATTGGTGTCCCGGGCTGAAATGAAAGACTGAAATCAACATGAAATAGCAAAACCCAGCAACCTATTATTAAAAAATTTTGGGGGGTAAACTTGAAAGAGTAAACACAGGAGGGCTATATTGCAATCACATAGTTCACCTAAGAACAGCTTTTCGAAATTTCTACATCAAAATATAATAAAACAGTTGGGTGTATCTTTAATGACCAATAAACAGCATCATCATTATTATTCATCGTCCCTAAAATCTCTTTGGCAGCACACAGCACATATACAAAGTAGCAATCACCGTATGCCTGTGGGGTAAATGAAGCCATTAGCAGAGGAAATTGCTGGACAGAGGCTCTGTCAGAATCAGCATGATCAATGGCTCATTTAAGAGTATTATATTCTGTCCAGGCAATAACCATGCTGTCGTTTAATAAATGACTCATGCTGCTATATTATAAATGACTCAACTTTTATTAATGGGATTGTTTGCACCCAGTGTTGACATCAGGACACCTGCTGGCATAGAGATACTAGTCTTGGTCTGCTTTGGTGTCTGCCTGACACAACAATGCACACAGACACAGACACACACACACACACACACACACACACACACACTCACACCCACACATACATGCATATACACACACACACACACACACACACATACACACACACACACACACACACACAAATACACACACACAGGGGAGGGCACACCGCAGGGCAGCCTGTACTGCAATTCTGTGATAGACTTCTGCCAGTCACATTCATTCCCCCAGGGATATCAGTGAGGTATTTCTAGAAGGCAGGTTTAGTCACTTAACTGGGTATGTTAACTCTGAGCAAGTGGTAAATCTAGTAATAGAAGAGCCTTATGGCTTTGGTTTGATTGAAGGATGAAAGTCTATGTCTCTTCTATTGAAAGGTTTACAACTTAGCTGATAACTTAGCTGGCTTAGTCACTAAACCACCTTCTTGGAATACGCCCCAGGTCTTTCTGGGCCTTAATGAGAGTGTCATTGGCCATTGATGTTGTTGGATCTTAATCAGAGTGTCATTGGCCATTGTTGTTATTTGCAGATTTCATGAACTTATTTCTATTTATTATGGAGGTGGCTGGTGTCAATAGAGAAGACCCAGATCTTTTTGTTCCAGCATGTTACAGTAAAGAAAGGCCAGTCTGTGCTGAAACATGAAAGATTCACCTTAGACTACTAGACGATCACAGCCCAAAACCTAAGGAAATCCACAATGAACATTTTTCAGTGACAACTGTACATTTTCGGTAGTATTAAGACAAAAAAAAAAAAAAAACGTTTTTTAACTTAAGACATGAAATAAAAAGTGAATGGGTTTTA
>CM050199.1:33181105-33186105 GCA_027475355.1 Coilia nasus
CAAGCTGCTATCAGCGTCGAAAGACTCCACCTCCAACCTTAAGAAGCATCTTGAGGTAAGTTCCTTTTAAAAACAAAACTAGCGTTAGCCTGCTGCAGTTACCTTGTTAAAGTTGTAGGTATCTAACATATGTTGCGTGCCACTTCACTATCTTAAATATACTATTGCTATGTGATTTATAAATATTACTAAAGACTAGGCTACTTGCCATCGAGCTAATATTGTTAGCCGGCGTTAGCTGAGGGTAGTCCATAGATTTAGCTATAAGAAGTTGATGGATAATAATAACTTGGTACTGCTAGCTGCAAACAATCACATGCATGTCTCATGTGAAGTTTTACCGAAAGGAATTTATTACGTTTCTGCACAGTTTTCGTTGCGTGCATGCCATCACTGACCTGCTACTTAATTTAGCAATTGCTAGTCACACTAACAGCTAACGTCAATTGCAAAGTTTCCATTGAAGGAATGGTCGTGTTATGTAGGTCGTGGTGGGTCATCTTTTGTAAATGTAGCTTATCATCCCACTCAAATGTTATCTGGAGACGGCCAACTATTGCAGCTTTTTTCATATTTATATGATTTTGCAGTTTCGTACATGCAAGTAGTCCTCCGTAGTTTTGTGAACAACATGTCAACCCTGATAACACTACCTCATCAGTTCGGCTACTGCTAAAAATGCTGTCTAACCTAATGTGTATCCTAATGTTAATAAAAATGGAATGCAAATCTAGTTGGTTTTGTTTTTAGAACAGATTGACAAAGTATTTTCAATTTAGTCATGGTATACCTATGGTTAATATTAGCAAATCGTTTTTCAGTCAAAGTGATAAAAAAAATAGAATTATTTCCTATATCTGGAATGACTACACAGTGTTGGTCAATGTACAATCTGGGTTAAGTTAAATTTTTTTCTGAAAGCAGTAGCCTACCAAAGAACAGTAGAGTGGACATTAGGTAAGACAGCAGTGTTTGCAGTAACCTCATAGAAATTCATTTCTGTATCAATAATATTTTTGTCCTTTTGTCTTTTTTTTAGAGGGTGCATCCTAGGGTCATGCACAGTTGCCCCCAAGCAACCACATCGGATCATGGTGATGAAGCAAGTGGCAGAGTCATAACACCTCCTCCTCTCAAACAAGCCATCCTCAGCGCTCCAGCCATCACCCAAAGGAGAGTCAATTCTTTGGTTTTTGACTATATAGTCAATGAAGTGCAGCCCTTTTCTACTGTAGAGAACACCACATTCCGTAAGATGGTTGAAGGACTTAGTGGGGGCAGGACTCCTATATGCAGAAAAACATTAATGTCACACATTGAGAAAACCTTTCTGAAAATGAAGGAAGCTGAAACTGAAATTCTTTAACATGTTCAAAATGTCTGCACAACAGCAGATCTATGGACAGCGCATCACAGAAGTTTCATTGGCATCACATGCCACTGGATCGAGTCAGACACATTAGAGCGCAAGTCAGCTGCACTGGCATGTGAGAGAATGAGAGGGCGTCACACCTATAATGTCATTGCTGCCAAAATAAGTCAGGTTCATTCGGAATTCCAAATCCAAGGCAAGGTCAGTGCAACAGTCACAGATAATGGGAGCAATTTTGTAAAAGCTTTCAAAGAATATGGAGATTCTGAAACAGAAGATGATCTTGAAGACGCAGATGATGTACAGTTTGCTGACGTCTCTACAGTACTTGATGAGGAACAAGACCATGAAGAGCTAGACTTCTTTTTGCCACCACACCAACGATGTGCTGCGCACACTTTAAATCTCATTGCAACGACCGACCTTGACAAAGCTGCCTCACAGGGTGTTTCCAGAAAACTGTATAGGAGTGCACTAGCAAAATGTGCTGCCATCTGGAATAAGGCCCATCGCTCATCAGTTGTTGCTGACATAATCGAAGAAATTGCCCAAATGAAATGTGTCGTACCTTCAGTGACTAGGTGGAGCTCAGAGTACCATGCAATTGAGAAGTTAATGAGTCTACCTGAAAGTCAGCTCAATGTAATCTGTGAACAACTGAAGGTTGCAAAACTGCATCCTCAAGAGACAATGTTTCTCAAAGAGTATACAGCGATTCTGAAGCCACTTGCCCACTCAATAAACCTGCTCCAGGGGGAAAAGAACTGTTATTTTGGCTATGTGATTCCCACCCTTCTGAGTTTGAAAACCAAGTTATCTGAAAAGTTGACACAGGTGCAGTTTTCAACTCACATCCTCCTAGCAGTCATCAAAGCCATTGACACTCGGTTTGCAACTGTATTGGCCTCCCATGAGGCAAGGATGGCAGCATCCACCATCCCCAAATTTCGACTGTGGTGGCTTGCCGATGATGAGAGAGAATCCATGAGAAGAACAATGGTCCAAGAGGCTCGTCTCATCAACACAGAACCTTCTACCTACCCCAGCACCACTGGGCATGCTCCAGTGGGAAATGAGCCAGAGGATGATGACGACAACTTCTTCAGTTTTCACAGTCCACAGCTGACCAGTTCTACAGCGGAGGATGAGGTACAACGGTATCTTCAGGATTCAGAGAAGACATTGGCCTCATTAAAAGCATATCCAGTGATCAGAGCCCTCTTCATGAAATATAATACCACTCTGCCGTCAAGTGCTCCTGTCGAACGTCTCTTTAGCCACGGAGGACTTGTTTTCACCCCACACCGCAACCGCATGACAGACAAGCACTTTGAACAGGTGCTCTTGCTGCGTTACAACCGCCTTTACTGGACTTTAGACTAAGTGGGACAGATGTAGATAGGTTGCGTCAAATATCTTGGTTTTGTTACCAGATAATGCATTTTTACTTTTAACCTTATTTTGTAATCTTAGTATTTGTTTTTGGCAAGCATTTAAAAAGCAGCACCTCACATGATAAGCCAATTATATTTTTGGGAGATTTAAGTTTTTTAAACAAGTAGCAAGCAGTTAAGCACTGACACCTTGGATGGTTCTTGTGCCTTTGTTAATAGGCCTATCATTTGAAATTATATCTGGTGGTGGCATTGTCACATTTTTGAAGGACATTTAGTGATGTGAAATTATTGGTGGAGGAAGAATAGCCTACTGCAATACAGTAAATGCATAAACAAACATTTTCATTTTTGAGAATTGTTTTATAAAACCTTTCACTGATGCAGATTTTTGTTTTTGAGAAAGGCTACTTTATTTTTTTTACTAAGTAAAAAATGTTGGTGACAGTAATTGTACATATTTTTCAGTGGCATATTTTATGTTTGTCTAATTCTCTTCCACATTTCAACTTTGTAAATAAAGAAATGGTTAGGAAAAATCTGGGCTTTTTATTCTCTTTAAGCAGACAAAACATCTTATGTTAACATAGTCTTTGCAGCCAATTGGAAGAGAAAAACAAACAAGAATTTGCAGGATGTGATTGCTGCATTCATGTTGTTGTAAAAAGCATAATACAGTAAGCTTATATGAAGTATTCCAAAGTATTCAGAATACGTTACTCATATTGAGTAACTTAATGGAATACGTTACAAACTACATTTTGGGGCATGTATTCTGTAATCTGTAGTGGAATACATTTTAAAAGTAACCTTCCCAACACTGTACACACACACAAACACACAGAGCTGGATTTACATGCACACACACACACACACACAAACACACAGAGCTGGATTTACATGCACACACACACACACACACACACACACACACACACACACACATACACACACACAAACACACAGAGCTGGATTTACATGCACACACACACACACGCACACACACACTTCTGTTACAGGGTCATCTGTAATTTTGGCACAAAAAGGAGCTTATTTACATTCACCAGAAGCAAAGTGGAAGGGAAGGAGGCCAAGGTCAGCCAAGGTCAGTGTTTGTTTGTCTTTCTGTCTGTCTGTTTGTTTGTTTATTTTTTACTGTTGTGTTTTTGTTGTGGTTTCTTTTTATGTCCCCCATGAAAAGCAAGTGTGAGAGAGAGAAAGAGAGAGAGGGAGAGAGACAGACAGACAGACAGACAGAGAGAGAAAGAGTGAGAGGGAGGGAAAGAGAGAGAGAGAGAGAAAGACAGAGAGAGAGAGAGAGAAAGAGAGAGACAGAGAGAGAGAATGATGTGGGTAATAAAGGAAAGCTTATTGGCTGGAGCCGGGGCGAAGAGAGGGAGGTGGAGAGAGGTAGGTGTCGGTGCCAGGGTTACGGAGAAGCAAGGATGAAGTGATGGCTGAACTAACGACAACTTCCTTGGAGAATGAGAGAGAGAGAATGGAGAGAGAAGCAACAAAAACAGAAAAAGAAAATAAGAAAATAATGTTCAAAATCTTAAATTCATAGACGGAATGTTTTGTGCAGAGATGTTGACAGACAGGAGACAGAAAAAACAGATAGAAAGATGGATAAGTAAAGAAAGACAGAGAAAGAGACTTTTACAAGAGAAAGGGAGTTTGATTAAAAGACAGAGAGAGAAAGAGGGATGGAGAGAAAGATATATATAGACAGAGAGACGGTGTTTGACAAAGACAGAGTGAGGGAGAAAGAGAGAGACAGAGATAGAGAAAGATATATATAGACAGATACAGACTGAGTTTGACAGAGATAGAGAGAGAAAGAGAGAGGAGGGAGACAGTGAAAGAGAAAGAGAGAGGGACAGAGAGAGAGAGAAAGACAGAGGACAGAGATAGAGAGAGAGGGGGAGAGAGAGAGATAGAGAGAAGAGAGAGAAAGCAGAGAACAAGTGTGTTTGACAGAGGAGAGAGGAGAGAGAGAAACAGAGGAGAGAGACAGTGAGAGAGAGGGAAAGAGGAGAGAGAGAAACAGAGGAGAGAGACAGTGAGAGAGAGAGAGAGAGAGAGAGGGAGAGAGAGAGAGAGAGAGAGAGAGAGAGAGAGAGAGAGACAGTGAGAGAGAGGGAGAGAGAGAGAGAGAGAGAGAGAGAGAGAGAGAGAGAGAGAGACAGAGAGAGAGAGAGAGACAAAAGAGAGATAGAGAGGACAGAGAGGAG
>CM050199.1:33193605-33208605 GCA_027475355.1 Coilia nasus
GGTAGTGAAGAAGAGAAGAGAGAGAGAGAGAGAGAGAGAGAGAGAGAGAGAGAGAGAGAGCGGTAGTGGAGAAGAGAAGAGAGAGAGAGAGAGAGAGAGAGAGAGAGAGAGAGAGCGGTAGTGGAGAAGAGAAGAGAGAGAGAGAGAGAGCAGTAGTGGAGAAGAAAAAAGAGAGAGAGAGACAGAGAGAGAGAGGAGAGATGGATAGTGGTGGTGAAGAAAAGATAGAAAACAAAGGAGATGTAATATAAGAGAATTGAAGGAGGGAATTAATTGAAAGACTAAATATGAAGAGAAAAGAGGAGGACTGACACAAGACTAATAAAATGTATAAAGAGGGGTACACAAAGAGAGTGACACAGAGAGTCTGAGAAACAGCATGTGGAAATGCAGAAAACACAAACGCATACACATACAAACACACACACACAAATAAACACAGACACACACACACACACACACACAAACACACACACACACAAACACACACACACACACACAATCACACACACACACACACACACAAACACACACAAACACACACACACACACACACACGCACACACACACACACACACAAATACACACACACACAAACACACACACACACATACACACACAAACACACACACACACACATACACACACACAAACACACACACACACACACACACACATACAAACAAGTGCAAACACACTTTGAGTCATACTCAACATCACATTCCCCTCTCCTCATCACATTCCCCTCTCCATTCCCCAAACCACAGCCTCACTCTTTCTCTCTCTCTCTCTCTCTCTCACTCTCTCTCTCTTTCTCTCTCTCTCTCTCACAGCTGGACCAGAGCTTCGACGATGGGATTAGTTCTCGCCGAGTAGTTCTCGCCGAGTGCACCCCTCTCTTCACGCCTGACATTTCCGATTCTTCCTCTGGGTTAAATACATCCTTCGGGACGGAGAGAGACGAGTCGAGGGAGAGAGGGATGGGTGGGGGGGGGGCTGGAGGGATGGGTTGGGGGGGGACTGGAGGGATGGATGGGGGTGTCTGGGTTAAGGGGCACTGTATCAGACTGCAGCATCCTTCGGGACGGAGGGAGACGAGTCCAGGCAGAGATGGGTGGGTTGGGGGGGGGGGACTGGAGGGATGGGTGGGGGTGTCTGGGTTAAGGGGCACTGTATCAGACTGCAGCATCCTTCGGGACGGAGGGAGACGAGTCCAGGCAGAGATGGGTGGGTGGGAGGGGGGTTGGCTGGCGGTGTCTGGGTTGAGGGGCCCTGTATCAGACTGTGGCGAGGGCATTGTGGGACGCGATTAGTGCCCATTGAAATGCCCTCTCTTTGAAGCAATGTGAAGCAAAAGGCCTTTTTTCGCACATGAGGAGAGGCGGGAGTCATGGGCGGCTAGCGAGCAGTTCACAGACGAGGTGGCAAGACGATTGGGAGACAAAGGGGGAATTAATCACTGTAACGAGCTTGTAATATTGATTGGTCTGATGAGCTGATATCACCCCGAGTATCTGAGATGGCCTTTCTCTCTCTCTCTCGTTCTCTCTCTTTCTCTATTTCTCTCTCTCTCTCTCTCTCTCTCTCTCTCTCTCTCTCTTTCCCTCGCTCTCTCTATCTCTCTCTGCGGACCTATCAATTGTTAATAATAACAAGACAAATACCACTGCACAGGCTGTGCAATGCATCTCATTAAGAATTTATAGCAGTGCCAGGTCATTAAATTTAGCTGCGACTCCATGCGGCCTCGACACAGGGTTTTGATGATCCGTCTCAGTGTCAGCTTCCTGACAAACAAACAGTGTCATTCTGTTACAACAGCACCAGAATAATCTATGCACTTTTTTATTTGCAAACTGCAAAAAGTTTCTTTTACAGTGTCAAATTTCCATATATTTACTTGTTGGATACATGGTAAAGGAGTATGGTAATTGTCCTGGGAAAGTAATCTTTCTGAGAAAGATTTCCACTACCATACTACCAGTCAAGTCAAGTCAGTACAATGTAATTATGAATATGAGCCAAAGTGTATTTTGGAGGGTGTTATGGATCTTTGAACTTTATCCTTAAGTTTTTTTGCACCATGGGATTAAAGATTTCATTTGTATCCTTTGGTAAATATGTACCCAATACTTTAGGCAACTATGATTTACATGTATCATGTAAATATGTGGAAATTAGGGAGCTGTAATTGAAAGCATTACGAAAACATGAGGCTGTCAAAAGTACAAATAGTTTTCAAGCAGAAAACAGTGCAAAAGAAATTTCATTTCTCGCAGTTGCATAGAGAGTGATGCACCCTATTCCATAGTGATCTTGTGAAGTTCCTTTATCGGAATCTTTCTGCATTTTTTCAAACTGCAAGCATCACAAGTTCAGGCACAGTTCAAACACAGTTTCTTTATACATGGCCTGTCAACTATTTCCAGAAACGTAATTTATATGTTTATGTAACACCCCAGGTAATAATGCAATACGTGCTGCGGTTCTGCATACATTTATGTACATAGCCATGCATACTCCATGGGTTTGTCATGACACAAATGTGTCATTTCCTCTCAGGGTGATAAAAGTAATGCATTGCTGATTTCACAACACACCAAAAAAACAAATAACTTTATTATCGCTTTCTTCTCTGTGAAAGAGCTCCACTCACTTGTGGACCTACTGACACATCGGGTAGAGTCCCAGAGAAAGCATCTTCGCCTGGCAACAGTGACATTGCCGGGGTAACCGTTGGAGGAAAAAAAAAAATCGAGGCCATACTGTAGCTGAGAGCCACCATGCTGCAGTCAAGGTGAAGGTGAAGGTGACCATCTTGAGGGTCTCATGTGGACACCAGCAAGTGTCGGTAGAGTATCGAATGCAGAGGAAAGGGTCTTGAGTGGGAAGGGAAAAGCGTATTTGAAGGCAGAACAAGCCCACGGATCAATGCGAAGTCTAATACAGATCCATACTGATGAACTTGGCGAAAACACACTTTAAGTGTGGATAAAAAGTGCAACTTAAAGCCTATGTGTAACTGCCAGACAGTTGTAAGCATTTATTTATGTTTATCACTGAGTGATTTTATTTGCTTATATTTTTGTATGTTCACATTTGTATAAATAGTGTTTTCCAATCAGCCCTGTGTATGTATAGTGGGAGCAGCTATTTGTTGCCGGGGGGAATTTATTAGTGTGACACCTAGCAAGGAGATGGCAAGTCATGCCACTCGTGAGTTCGTTCAAATTTAAGATTTCAAGCTCAAAGGTTAAAAATACATTTGGTTTAACTCCCTTTGGTCAAGCGGCCAATGAGGTATGTGTATTTGTCATTCATGTTTCTATATTTTGTATATGTCAATTTGAATAGCATGTAATTTGAGTTTTGTCTTCTTTTTAGTTCTCACGGTATGTGAGGTATGTTTGTGCATATTAAACAGCCAGTAAAAAGAACTTCGCTGTCGTTATTCACCGGAGGGAGCTACAGTGAGAACTCAGAGCTTACTGAGTGAAAGCTCAGTCGAAAGAAGAAAGAGGGCTCAAAAAGACGAAGTCCACGGCAAGAAAGAGAGGCAACGCACACCATGCAGTTCATCGGCTAGCAGTGTTAGAGGTGAGAGCCTAGCCTGCTCTTGATCACGACTGCTCTGTGTGGCCATTGTTCGAGAGAAAGGAAGCCTTGTCGTCGTTAGTAGAGGACGTCCATCAGCGTACTCTTGGAAGAATTCTGCCTGCTAATCGCAAGTGGAAGATGACGACCTCACCAACCTAGCTTCAAGCAAGATTACCCCAACCAGTCCTCAAGTCGACACTTCGTAGCTTCGATGAAGACTCCTTGAAGTTAAATCATCATTTCATCTATCAGATAAGACTGTGCATACACCATTAATTTAGTAGTAAATGGCAACAAAGTTTATTAGCATTGAAAGGGTTACAGCCAAACAAGTTGACTTAGCCACAACTGCTAGTAAAAGGACACTTTAACATTCAATAGCATTGCTAGGTAATCCAACAAGTGGAATAAGCCTGTCAACTGCTACTACGTGAAACGTTAGGTGCAAAAGCCTGCTCATTTACCTAAGTTATTGTGGTGTTTTGTACATGTTGTAGTTTCGTACTTCATACAGTTAAATTTAAATAAGTGTACTCTTAAAGGTTTAAAGAGCAAGTCTTTGCTAAGTATTTTATTGACATTTTGGTTTTAAAAAGCAAGCTTTGTGGGTATTGGTAATTCATATGGTAAAGTTCATTGAAAGTGATGTTGATTTAAAAGGTGGTAAATACACCAAAGGGTTTTCATGCAAAGAACAAATGAAGACATTTAAGTTCAATTTTGAGTAATATTTTCAGTTATAAGTTACTGTACAGGATATAAACATAAAAGAACAAATCAGCTTATTTTCAGTTTATTAGTAAGATCATTAAACAAAAACAGCATTAAAATGGCAGATGTAGAAGATGTAGATCAGTTACTGCACGATGTGAAGACCCAGGTGGGTGTAGAGACACAAGTAGCTTCAGCAGAAGGAGAAGCCAGTGTTGGTGTTGATGACGCAGTCCTAGAACCAAGAAAGGGTGAAAGAGTCCGTACACTTACTGAGAAAGGAAAAGAGCTTCTTGAAGAAAAAATAAAAAAGCTCAAGAAACAGTTCCAATCTGTGTACGAGAAATGGAAATCTCATGCTAAAACGGCCAAGAAATCACTAGCAGGAGAGCTATCTAATGAAATGCTGCAAGATCTCATAGAGAAGATTAACAGTGCATCATCTGATGTAAGACTAGTTTATGAAGAGTTGCGGAAATACATTATCCCAGATAGTGACACCCGACGGAGAACAGATACTTGTGAAGCAGTCACGAAGGTTGTTGTAGATTCTGCATTGAGTCGTATACAAGTTGGGGAAGCTGACCAACAACCTCAAGAAGAAAATTATTCTCAATCTGACCTCCGTGCCATGCCTTCTCTTGCCTCATCCTGTAAGTCAAGGTCAAGCTACCATTCAAGGCCTATCTCTCAGCTTCAAAGCAGTGCAAGCTCAAAAAGATCAAGCCAGTGCTCTCGCAGAAAGGAAGCTGCTGCAGAGGTAGCTGCTACACAGGCAGCCTTGGAAATCATGAAAGAGCAAGAGCGCCATCTGCAGGAGCTTGAAAATCTTGAAGCAGAGGATAGGAAGAGAATGGCACAGCAAGAAGCAGAAAATGCTGCTAGACGAAAGGCATTGCAACAGAAACGTAGGGAGTTAGAACGTTTAGAGACAATTAAGCAGCTAAATTCTGCTAAGGCACGTATGGAGGTATATGAGCAAGACGCAGACTCTGATATAAAGGAACTGCTTCAAGCCTTTGATTCTAAGTTGGAAAGACCTCCACCCAGTGCAAAGAAGTCCTTGTCACAGTGTTCATCTTGTGTGCATTCTGAAGCTCCAGTTCAGGCTGCAGCAAGTGTAAGTCATGATGACAATACCATGCTTCTCATAAAAACTTTAGCTGAGTCAATCAGTGCAAGCCGGCTCCCTATACCTGAGCCAGTGGTGTTCAGTGGAGACCCACTCAGATTCAAGGACTGGAAAATGTCCTTCCAAACATTAATTGATAGAAAGGCCATACAAGTTAATGAGAAAATCTACTATCTCCGCAAGTATGTAGGAGGTCCAGCAAAGACTGCCATTGAGAGTTACTTCCTGTTAGGGACAGAGTCAGCTTACCATGCAGCTTGGGAAATCCTCGAAGAAAGGTATGGAAGCCCTTTTGTCATAGCTAAAGCCTTCAGGGACAAGTTAAACTCATGGCCTAAGATAGGACCTAAAGATAGCTGTGAACTACGAGAATTCACAGACTTTCTTAGAAGTTGTGAAGCTGCTACACCACATATTAGGAGTTTAGAAATTCTCAGTGATTGCAATGAAAATCAAAGGATTCTTTCTAAGCTTCCTGACTGGTTAACCTCTAGATGGAATCGGCGAGTTGTGGAAATAGAAGAAGTGACAGGAACATTTCCTACTTTCAAACAATTTGTGGATTTTGTCACAAGAGAAGCCAAGATAGCTTGCAATCCAGTGACATCCCTTCACGCTCTCAAGACAACCGAAGGTCATTTATCAAAGACACCAAGGACCAGAAACACTGGTGCAAAGGTGCTGGCAAGCAGTGTCAATGAGAAACCAGAGGTTATGAAATGTGTCTTCTGTGAAAAATCAGGCCATAGTATCCATGTTTGTCGAAAATTCATGGGAAAGGTTGTGGCAGAAAGAATAAAGTTTTTACAGACAAAGGGGATGTGTTTTGGATGTTTAACACCAGGCCATGTCTCAAAGACCTGTGAAAGTAGAAGCGTCTGTGAGAAATGTAAAAAGAAACATCCAACATGTCTACATGAGGACCGACCTAAAGATAGTGAAAGGGAAGGAAGCCATAAAGGAGGAAAAGGAAGTAAGAAATTAGTACAGCCATCAAATGAAGAGCAAAAACCAGAAGGGATCAGAAAGGAGCCCACTCAGGTTAAGGAGGCTTTAACTGAAGCTACATCCAACAAGGTTATACAGAATGTACAAAACGATACTCACACCTCTACTATCATTCCAGTGTGGTTGTCTACAACAAGTAAACCAGATCGTGAAGTATTAATATATGCACTGTTGGACACTCAGAGTGATACAACCTTTGTGCTTCAAGAGGTAGCGGACACTCTGGTTACAGACAAAACATCAGTGCAGTTGAAACTCTCCACAATGGCTTCTAGACACACAGTTGTACAATGTCAAAGGTTGACTGGTCTGCAGGTGAGGGGCTTCTATTCGGCTAAGAAAATCACACTCCCTGTAACCTATACCAGAGACTTTGTTCCAGCAAACAAGACACACATCCCTACACCTGAGACAGCTAAAGCATGGCCTCATTTGGAGCACATTGCAGAAGAAATTGCACCTCAACAGACATGTGATATAGGTCTCCTCATAGGTTACAATTGTCCTCAGGCACTTTTGCCAAGAGAAGTAGTGTCTGGCAAGGACAACCAGCCATTTGCTCAGAGAACAGACCTTGGCTGGAGCATAGTAGGCTGTGGAAATCCCTGTCTTGACTATGGAGATGTGTTTGGACTAAGTCATAGGATTGTTGTCAGACAAGTGACACCAAGTACTAATTCTTGTCACAATCTTACAAGTGAAGTTAGATATGTCTGTCAAAGAAAAATCAAGGAACTGTCTACACCACCTGACGTACTGAAAGTGCTTGAATCTGATTTCAATGAAAGATCTGTAGAGGATAGTCACATCTCTCAAGATGATCTCAGATTTTTGTCAATAATGGAGAATGGCATCAGGCTCAAGGATGATGGCCATTATGAGATGCCTTTACCATTTAAGGAAGCCAAGCCAGAATTGCCAGACAATAAGAGATATGCCATGCATCGTCTGAAATCTTTGGAAAGGAAACTTAGAAAGGATAGGTCATACTACAATGACTATGTAGCATTTATGACTGAGACAATATCACGGGGAGATGCTGAAAGGGTCCCTGTTGAAGAACTGAATCAACGACCCGTTTGGTACATCCCTCACCACGGGGTGTACCACCCCCAGAAACCAGGAAAGATACGCATTGTTTTCGACTGCTCAGCCAAGTGTGAGAATGTGTCCCTGAACGACTATTTGCTGACTGGTCCGGAATTAACCAATGGCCTAGTTGGAGTCCTCTGTCGATTTCGGAAGGCTCCAGTAGCTATAATGTGTGATATTGAACGCATGTTCCACCAGTTTCATGTAAGGGCAGAGGATCAAGATTATTTCAGGTTTCTTTGGTGGGATGATGGAAATCTTGAAGCCCACCCTGCAGTGTATCGAATGAGGGTACATCTGTTTGGAGCAGCCTCGTCACCTGGCTGTGCCAATTTTGGACTAAAACATCTTGCTGCCCAGGGCCAAGGTCGTTTCAGTGAGTCTGCTATTAAATTCATAGAAAGAAATTTCTATGTTGATGATGGCCTGACAAGTGTATTGACTGTGGATGAAGCCATCCATCTGGTTCAAGAAGCAAGGCAGTTGTGTAGCACTGGGAAATTACGGTTGCACAAGTTCATTTCGAACCATCAGGAAGTCATGGCATCAATACCACAGGAAGAGTGTGCTGACAGAGTCAAGGATTTGGACATGAACTTTGATGAATCTCACATCGAGAGAGCTCTTGGAGTTCAGTGGTGTGTTACTTCAGATGAATTTCAGTTCAGAATAATTGTCAAAGAGCGACCACTCTCCAGAAGAGGGATCTTATCAACGGTTGCGTCTATCTATGACCCACTCGGCTTTGTGGCACCGTTTGTTCTAATTGGCAAAAGAATACTTCAACAGATGTGTCGTGAAAGGGTTGGCTGGGATGAACCCCTATCGGAGGACCTGCGACCACAGTGGGAATCCTGGCTCTTGGACCTATCCAATCTAACGAATATAAGAATCTCACGATGCCATGTGCCAGCTACATTTCAGGAAGTTCAACAGTATGAGCTCCATCACTTCTGTGACGCAAGCACGTCAGGGTATGGACAATGTACTTACCTCCGAGCAGTGAGCGCATCTGGTGAAGTTCACTGCTCATTAGTCATGGGCAAGGCCAGAGTCACACCTACAAAGGTTACCACAATTCCGAGACTCGAATTGACTGCGGCTGTTGTAGCTGCTCGTGCAAGTGATCTACTCCGAAAGGAAATGGAGATAGAAAATTTACAAGAACATTTTTGGACAGATTCCAAGGTCGTACTAGGGTACATTAACAACGAGGCCAGGCGGTTTCATGTATTCGTGGCAAACCGCATACAGCGTATTAAGCAAAGTACAGATCCGAAGCAGTGGCATCATGTGAGTTCGGAAGACAATCCTGCTGATCACGCTTCTCGGGGTCTCGCAGTAAAAGAGCTCATTGTGTCAAACTGGTTTACTGGTCCTGGCTTTATTTGGCAGTATGAAATCCCCATTGGAGAAGTCATGGTGGGAGAAGTAGTAACTGATGATCCAGAGCTTAAGAAAGCCCAGGTACTTAACACCCACTCTAGTGAAAATTGGTCATTGCTTGATCGTCTTCAAAGGTTCTCTGACTGGGGAAGAGTTGTTAAGGCTATAGCCAGGCTTAAGAGGCATGCCAAGGTAGTCAAAGGATTGGAGTCAAAAACCTGTGAAAACACAAGCCTGGAAGAGAGGAAGGAGGCTGAACTTACCATCATCCGAATGGTGCAGGAATCTGCCTTCTCAGATGACATTCAAAGACTGAAAGGTGGAAAACAAATTGGTAGGGATAAGACCAGCAGGCTGTGTAGGCTGTGCCCATTCTTAGATGAATGTGGTGTCCTTAGAGTGGGTGGCCGCCTAGTGCATGCTTCATTGCATCCTGAAGTAAAACATCCAGCTGTTCTGCCAAGGGAAGGTCATGTGTCTAGATTATTAATTAAACACCATCATGAAAAATTACAACACCAAGGCCGAGGTATGACCATGAATGCCTTGAGATCAAATGGCATTTGGATTATAGGTTGTAGTAGTGCTGTCTCTTCATACATCTATAGGTGTACCAAGTGCAGGAAGTTCAGAAGGTGTACTGAAGTGCAAAGGATGGGCAACTTGCCCCCAGAACGACTGGAAACTATGCCACCATTTGTTTATTGTGGAATGGATTGTTTCGGTCCATTCATTATTAAGGAAGGTAGGAAGGATGTGAAGCGGTATGGTCTGTTACTCACCTGTATGTCTTCCCGTGCTGTGCACATAGAGATGTTAGACGATTTAAGCACTGATGCTTTCATTAACGCTCTTCGTGCCTTTATTGCGATTAGAGGTCCAGTGCGCCAGCTTCGGTCTGATCAAGGCACTAATTTTGTGGGTGCCAGGCGTGAGTTTACGGAGGCATTGAAGGATATGGATCAGGAATACCTAAAGCAATTAGGTTGTGAGTTCGTAATGAACACCCCTGCAGCAAGTCACATGGGTGGGGCCTGGGAAAGGCAGATCAGGACAATACGAAGTGTATTGACATCCATTTTGGATCAGTCTTCTCAAAGACTTGATGGCTCAGCCTTACGAACATACCTTTATGAGGTCATGGCCATTGTAAATAGCAGGCCTTTGACTGTTGAATTTCTAAATGATCCATCAGGACCACAGCCTCTCACACCAAACCATATTCTTACTATGAAGTCGTCAGTGGTCTTGCCACCTCCGGGACAGTTTCCCAAAGAGGACCTTTATCTTCGTAAGAGATGGCGTAGGGTGCAGTATTTGGCTAATGAGTTCTGGTCACGGTGGAAGAAAGAATATCTGCTAAATTTACAGCACAGACAGAAATGGCATAAAACATATAGAAATGCAAAGATTGGGGATATTGTTATATTGAAGGAAGAAAACACTCCCCGCAACCAGTGGAAATTGGCAAAGGTGACGGAAGTCTATCCTGGGCAAGATGGATGTGTGAGGAAAGTAAAGTTGTTGATTGGAGATTCAATGCTGGATGTAAAGGGCAGGAGAACAATTTCAAAGCCAGTCTACCTAGAAAGGCCTATCCACAAGACGGTAACACTAGTTGAAGCAGACTGATAAAGGTTACTGTGTCTCCGCCTTACCGTGGTCTAGCCTAGTAGTAAATTAGGATATTCATGCTTAAGAGATAGTTTAATAATGAAGGTAATTAGAGTCAATAAGGGTTAACAGAAATCACAAGTGATTTGGTGGGAGTGTAACTGCCAGACAGTTGTAAGCATTTATTTATGTTTATCACTGAGTGATTTTATTTGCTTATATTTTTGTATGTTCACATTTGTATAAATAGTGTTTTCCAATCAGCCCTGTGTATGTATAGTGGGAGCAGCTATTTGTTGCCGGGGGGAATTTATTAGTGTGACACCTAGCAAGGAGATGGCAAGTCATGCCACTCGTGAGTTCGTTCAAATTTAAGATTTCAAGCTCAAAGGTTAAAAATACATTTGGTTTAACTCCCTTTGGTCAAGCGGCCAATGAGGTATGTGTATTTGTCATTCATGTTTCTATATTTTGTATATGTCAATTTGAATAGCATGTAATTTGAGTTTTGTCTTCTTTTTAGTTCTCACGGTATGTGAGGTATGTTTGTGCATATTAAACAGCCAGTAAAAAGAACTTCGCTGTCGTTATTCACCGGAGGGAGCTACACTATGAATGCCTCTCATGTTTTTAAATATGTGTGTAATTTCATATGCCATTTTCCTTTTAGTACACGTTTAAAATCAGCACAAAAGTGAGGTATTATGAATCTATGAGAAAGAGGTGTTTAATGTGCTCGTCACTTAAGTAGTTTTTAATGAACCAGGGAGTATTCCCTAGATAGCAAAAGAGTCCTGACTCAAGTCAGTCAATTTTTGCTTCATAGCTACAGGCAAACTGCAAACAATGGTCCAATACACATTACATTACATTCATTTACAACATGGTGATAAACAAGGCCATGGACACAAGAGAGTATTTCTTTATTTTAAGTTTGTCGAAGAAACTGGTTGAGTTCCCAGCTTGCTGTTTGTACAACTAGCCATGCATCACTATCACAAAACAGTGTGGATGGTTGGTTTGTTAATTTCTTGTATTAAATCCCAAGGCAAAGCACACTGATAAATACAGAAACAACTTATGGGTAATATAAATGATGTACACTGACTGTAGCAACAAATTATTACTTCATTGAAGCACAGAAAACATTTAAAAGTCCAGAGACTTTGAACGTGAATGTGGCAGTGAAGTTACATCTATTCTTATGTTATGAGTTTACAGTTTTTTACAATTGCTTAAACTCAATTAAAAAAACTGGGCTCATTGTGTGAAAACACTACACACAATTAACACAACCATACACCCAATTCACAGAACACCCCAGATCTATTGCAAAATGATATTCTTCTTTCAAAACTATACACTTATTTATAAAAATGCTATTTTGTCGCCAAATTGCAGACACGTGATTCATATGATCTATTTGTGTTTAAATGAGTTACACACTATGGCAATAAATTCTAAACACTTTGTTACATTCTGGCTTTTCTAATGACATAATCTGGGTTGCATTTTTTTCAGTAAGATAAATTACATGAATACATTCACAAAACACAACACATGACTAATATTGCTCACTAAATATATTTCAATTGCTTTTTTTTTTTTACTTTCAATGCAAAATCAGTCATATGCTGAAGTGTTTGCTTGTTGCATGGTTGCACAATTTGAAAATTGAAAGACAAACATTCCTACAAAGAACCATGTTCATAGTAAACACAGTAAAACACAATAAAGTATTGTTGGAGACAAAAAGGTACTGTAAGCCTAATCTCTGTCCAATTTGGTGGCATGTCTCAACCTATGGTTTTCAAGGTAGTCAACCAATGTCATTCGTAAGTGATCAATCTAGTCCTCGTCTTCTCTGTCCATGCTTCCCACCCATTATACTTTGCAGTGACAGTATTTATGTCTGTCTTTTGTTACCCCTCACTCTCTCTCATCTTTACTGTCCCTATTTCGCTTGCTCTTGCTACAACACTGCCTTACATTCCTATTCAAGTCAGGGTAACTCCCCGATTTTACAGTGTTTAAGCCTGATTGCTGAGTTTTGCATTTTGGCCCTTAGTGTTCTGGCACCTGATAATTGTGTTTAACCAGTTGGCTGCAAAGGTGTGGTCAATTTATAGCTAGTGTTTAGAAATTGAAAGAATGTGACATTACAATATAATCACGTGTGTAAGGCATATAAGTGTGTTTAATGTTTTGCAAATCACTGTTTGCAGGGTTTGGCAAAAAGTGTGAAGCTGAAAATGTGCTTAGAGTGGTGCCAATCTGAGCCGATGTTTTCTTGTTTGAGTTTTAGGTTTTGCTAATTGTGGGAAACTTTACATTTTAGTGTCTAAGCAAACTTAAAAAACTGTAAACAACAAATCATACGCAGTAAGTAACTGAAGTATATACCTATGCCTCAATATGATTGTTTGTCGTAGACTTGTTTGTCTGTGTTGTGTTGGGGGACCGCGCCGATATGTCTTGGCTCACACCCAGCCGTCCCTGAGCTTTTTTCAGAGCGGGTAGTTCAGGAACTAAAACGCCAGTGAGTCTCAGGTGCCCGTGCGACAGTTACTCCCCACAGATGTCCCCTTGAAACGCGACCCGATTCCGATAATGTATTCCTGTCAACAGTCGGAGCGTTGCCTTTTTAATATGATCCCCGGGGAATCGCGAGGACAAACAACCCGAGTCAAACTCCATTTCAGTCGCGTGGTGGAGAGGGGAACTGTGACATGCTCCACTGTTATCCCCGTAGGCAAAGCCAGGCATGAAGCACTCTCTAATGGAATAAAAATACGGCTGTAATATGGCCCACACTCGTACAAATGGCTCTCGGTTGGGTCTCTTAAAAACAGCCGAGATTTTAGCTCATATAACTTTTTACTTATTGTTATCAAAACAAGCTCTGTGAAACTCCGAGCCATGGGGTCACCAGACAGAACTCTGTGGGGACCAGAGACCAGGACAGTTCCATGGGAAAGGTCTCCACAGTGCATATTATCCAAGTGCGAAAGGTGTTTGTGTTGTCCTGCATGTGTGCCCTGCTGTGTTACCTATTCACTGCTGTTTATCACATAACTACTATTTAATAATTCCTACTAAATACATTCCCTTGTGTTAATTTATCCTGAAAAATAGGAAATAAGGTACACAAGGCCCTTCATTTTACAGGACCTTCCAGTTTCCAGTATCTTTAAATTTATTTATTGCATTATTTATTTATTGCTAACATCGCTGCACTGCTCAAACCTTGCATCGATGAAAGGACGCCTTTAAACAGGCACAAACACACAAACCTGAAATAGCAGCACTATTGTCCA
Organism: Coilia nasus; assembly: GCA_027475355.1. NCBI lineage: Eukaryota > Metazoa > Chordata > Actinopteri > Clupeiformes > Engraulidae > Coilia > Coilia nasus. The sequence continues at coordinate 33,207,463 of CM050199.1, forward strand.
ATGTCCTATTGACAAATACTGATGTTATTAATCAAAACACACAAAGCATCTTTTTACAACTGTAATAAGCACTGGTACTCGGCAAGAGTAATTTAGGTTATAGCAGTGACAATGAAGGTTATAGCAGTTTATATCAGTGACAGTGTGACAATGAAGGTTATAGCAGTGACAATGAAGAATTGTATTCTTCATTGCGCTGTTGGCACCGAGGATTAGGAATCACCTTAGTGCACAAAAGGAAAGTAAGGAGGGAGACAAAAAGAAGAAAGAATGTGTTTAGGGTTTCTGTACATTAGAATAGATAAAGGATAAATAAACAAGGCAGGTAAACAAAACATCCTGTAAAAAAAAAAATTAAAGTATATTAAGAGGAAGATGAATAGCGAAACAAATAGTACAAAAAATACACAAAAAAGACTCAATGGCACCTACATGTTTTCATTTCGATGCTTGCCTGGGCCAAAGATTCTTTGTAAAAATAAATAAATAAATAACGTTGTTATATAGCAGTTATTTGTCCTCTGTTATTGCCAGTCATTCTGAATCAGACACATCTTCAGACTGCATTTCATCCCAAAGTGATGGCTCACTAAGTGCTTTGGTAAACGGATGGCTCACCTGTCAAAGAGCATAGCGTTGCCTATTCTGCGGCATTAATCAAGTCAAGTGTGGTGCCAAAAACCAGAACACCGCCCTGCTGTGTCTTCCACTTATCTCCTGGAGGTGAGTGGCTAGGGCAGGAAAGGTAAGGAAAAGCAAGGTATATTTATTTTTATGGCACATTTCATGCACACGGGGTTTACAAAAAAAAGAGCAAAGAACAGTAAGTAGTAAAATGTAAAAGCATAAAAACATTTTTAAAAGCATAAGGATGGAAGGACTTGTTGGAAGTGCTCTCTGTACCACTGAAAGCAGAATTGATGGGGGGGCAGAGCAAAGCTACCCTGCACAGGGCTGTGGATGAGGTGCAGGTGCTCTGTGCATGATTAGGGTTGCACAAGTTCCAAGAGCAACTGGGTTCTCACAGCTAGCTTTAAGCCTTTAAGCCTACTATGGAACATTGAATAAATAGTAATTTAATACTATCTCCACTATAACATGTTATTTTGAATACTTTATATCCCTTTATAAATGTGTTTATAA
>CM050199.1:33221105-33301105 GCA_027475355.1 Coilia nasus
TAACTAACACCACAGTCAGGGTACATTTAACTAGTGTATATTCACTGTGCTGTCTGGTCTGTGCTGCTTTACTGCTAACTGGTAGGTTAGCAAGGAGCTAAGTATTTATATAACACATAACATTTAGGCTACACAGCTTCCTGCCTGATGAGAATAAAGTTATCTGCCTAAAAGCAACAAAAAAAGTTCATACAATTTTGGGGTGCCGCGAGGGTTTTTTTGCCACATTTTCTGCTATAACTCCTCTAATTTCGTTTATATTATTACGCTGTGATAGGTCTACGCGGTTATTGCTTGTAGCACCTCTAATTATTTTTAGCGCTCGGGGAGCCATTGCCGATGAAATATAACTCTCTCTCGCTCTCGCTCCTGCTCTCTCTCTCTCCTCACTTACGACAGCCGCACCTTGTACCGGTACCTTGTGCTGCGTTAGAAATTATATTTCACAGATCTCGATTGCATTAACAGATTTGTGCCACTGCGGCATTCTGCCTCACTTGTCCGTCACTTCGGATAACGCTATCCTGCAAAACGCATACATATTTAGCATCCATGTTGGTGCGCAAGACCTGGAAGAAAAGTTGTTTTCTGAAGAACTGTTACTTTTCAAAGAAAAGTGTGAGGTCTTGAAAGTCACTTGCATGTTACATATCCTGAGGACAATACAGGGCATGATAAGTTTTACATTTACAGTGTATAAGCTCAAAGAACTTGTCAAAGAAGTCATGACAACCAATTTTAATAAGAAGATGCAATAACAGGCAGATGTTTCACATGCTAAAATGGCAATTATTTCAGCTCAGAAAAGTGTTTATCTCTCTTTCTCTTTCTCTCTCTTTCTCTCTCTCTCTGTCTCTCTCTCTTGCTCTCTTTCTCTCTCTCTCTCACACACACACACACACACACACACAAATTCATGTCATTCATGTAACACTGACAGTTGCACTGTTTTATTGAGAACATGTGACAAACCCTTTATGGTTGGGAATAACTTATGAAGCAAGGAAATGGTTCAATAGATTCAGGGGTCACTCATTAGTTGCCTAATTATCTGGTGATGTGTGGTAGCAAATGTTCTCCTAACACAAACTGAAGCGAAGTAGCATTGGTTAATGTTCTCCTAACAAAAACTGAAGCGAAGTAGCATTGGTTAATGTTCTCCTAACAAAAACCAAAGCGAAGTAGCATTGGTTAATGTTCTCCTAACAAAAACCAAAGCGAAGTAGCATTGGTTAATGGTCTCCTAACAAAAACTGAAGCAAAGTAGCATTGGTTAATGGTCTCCTAACAAAAAGTGAAGCAAAGTAGCATTGGTTAATGTTCTCCTAACAAAAACTGAAGCGAAGTAGCCAGGGGCGTCACTAGACCTATTACTGTACTGGGGCACAGAGAATTAATGCGAGCGCACAAGCAAAACATTTTTAGCAGCTATTTATCATAAAAAAAAAAACATAAATTCTATACAATCATATCAGATTATGTTGATATGCTCATCAAACATCGTAGATGTAAGATAGCAATCTCCAGAAATGTGTGGGAGGTCAGTTACATGAATCAACAACGATAATAGACATATGCCAGTTAGCTAAAAGACAGCAGCTAACGTCTCCAGTTGGCTACTTGAATTTACAGCCAGAACTAGCTTGCATGACAGCTGCCTCATACACTAAAGGTAAAAAGTTCTAACATTTAAATGGAAATGGCGACACAGAGGTGAAAACAAACAACAATGATGAGCAGTTTACCCGTGAGACAGGTGGAAAGAAATAGCGCTCAGACACAGTTGTTAGACCTTACGTCCCGAAGTTGTTTCTGAAGTGAGCACAGGACCCCAATCACAGCCAAAGTCGCGTGAATAAATTGCCATATTAATTAGCCATGTGCGCAATGCGCATTGTGTATGGAGTAAATAAAGTAGCAATACGTTTGCATATTGAGTAGCTATGTGCGCATTCTGTAGATTATTCCATGTAGACCTAAAACTCTAAAGTGATTTTTTTTACTGGTGAAATTTATACTGGGGCACTACAGACCAGTACTGGGGCACGTGCCCCAGTAAAATATGTCTGGCGACGCCCCTGGAAGTAGCATTGGTTAATGTTCTCCTAACACAAACTGAAGCGAAGTAGCATTGGTTAATGTTCTCCTAACAAAAACTGAAGCAAAGTAGCATTGGTTAATGTTCTCCTAACAGAAACTGAAGCGAAGTAGCATTGGTTAATGTTCTCCTAACACAAACTGAAGCGAAGTAGCATTGGTTAATGTTCTCCTAACAAAAACTGAAGCAAAGCAGCATTGGTTAATGTTCTCCTAACAAAAGCTGAAGCGAAGTTGCATTGCTGCAGTTCAGCGCTCGATCGGATTGCAGTGGTGTATTTAATCCAGACGAAGCCTTACTCTGATCCTTAGTTCAGGCATCAGGCCTGTTAGTGTCACTCACTCTATTTGGATGTGTGCGCCCTCTCGGAAATCCACCCAGTGATATGATCCTCTTCCTTGGTTATGCAGTTGAAGAACACACACACACACACACTCACACACACAAACACACACACACACACACACACACAGACACACAGTCATACACACACACGCTGCACACACACCCTTTTCAACGCTTGTGAGACTCACTGTCTTTGACACCTCGATGGAGTGCGCGCGATTCAAGATGCCTACCATCTTCTTCTTCGCCCCCCGACTGCTCAGCTTCCACTGCCAGTGTCTCAGTGATTGCTTTCAGCGAGCGCTGCGAGAAGGGGATACAGCGAAGGCAAGTCGTCAGTAAAGCATCTGCCAGTCTTGGCAGGAAAGGGGCAACGCCGGGATCGTGTTACCTCTCAGAGTACATTGCCATCAGCACAATCCGCCATACGTGAAACTGACATCAGAGTCGGAGTGGAGGAAGAAGAACAAAGAACGTTCTGGATATGGACACCTTTGACTCTTAAAAGGGTCTTGCCCTTGCTGTCGTCCTTGTTAATGTCAACACTCAAACGTCCGAAACGACTCAAAGGAAAAAAAACTGACAATGTTGAGCAGACTGATATGCATAAAGCAATCTGTTCAGCTTTTTTCAGCTCAGTTTTTTTTTTTGTTTAAGCCACTGTCATTTTTACTAATTGTGCCTTGTGCATGTGTTGGTGTATCCACGGGGGGCGTTTGGTCAGATTCTGCACCAGCTGTCCCTTACTCAAGGTGTCCACATGCCCCAGTCGGCCCCGCCATCGACCTCGCGCCCTTTTCCAGTTGTGCCTAAATCTGTTCTGACCACCGAAGGGCCTCGTCAAGGTCACTCCTCCTCGTCAAGGTCACTCGTTCACACCCTTGCTGCAAACCGGCAGCGATGCCACCTAACAGCCTGTCTTCGGTGGTGTGCCACTGAGTCATATGTGGGTCTGACGGCTGAGGGGCTATATTTATGTATGAGTTATATAAAGCACGCTGAAATTGCACTCTATTTTATGAGGTTGTGGCTGTCAGGGTGTATTTGCGATCCAAGACCCCAGCGTAGGCAATCCTATTCCTTTACAATCTTTATATTTTTTTTTACTTCTATTCCAAACGAGTGTCTATTTCACATTGAGGGAGTAAAATACATTTCCCACCGTGTGTGACTGTCTGACTTTGGGACCTTTTTTTTTCTTACACAGGAACCTCCAAGAAGGTAACTCTAGTCATGAACCCATCCAAATATCAGTTGTGACACAATCCTGAGCAATTAGGCCTTGGTGACAAACCTCCCTCCGTTTCTGCCCATGGTAAGATGCACTTAATCAGCCCAGCACTTTCACTTTGCCAGCGGAACTGAAGATGTGGAAAAAGCTACGTTTTTTTAATCTTCGCCCCTTGCTTTCCCGTCAGATGTCCGTGCACTTGATTTACCGTCATCTGTCTGCGCTCCCCGATAGCTCCCTCTCCACTATTCACTATTCATTTCCATCAATGTCAGATAGCACACTGCACGTCATGTGCTGAGTTATCCATCATGTGCTCCTCAGATAACTATGCATGTCATACTCTGTGTGCAGTGCACTTTCTAATAACCAACAGCTGCCTACAAGAAGACCCTCATGTGAAGTACACTGTAATGTCATATAGTAAAAAAAAAAAACCAAAAAAAAAACAATGTGTACTGTCACAAGACAATAAATTATTACAAAGTGGCAGCGGCTATTCCTTTGATTGACATTGTTCAGGGAATGTTTACTCACATCAGAATAATATGCTTCCAAAGTTTGGCTTGGTTTGAACACACGTCAGAATGACTGGAGAAGTAATTATCTGTTTTGACAGTACTTTCAGCTCACTCCTTTAGTCCAATGTTTGAATTGGATGTTGTTTGTTGTCTGCATAATTGCATGGCTGACAGGGACAACAATGAGTCGTCTAAAGACAAGAGCTTTAAAAAAGCCCTCACCCCCAAATGGATGACAGAATTTAGTTTTTCCTTTTTTTGTTGTTTAATGAAGCCTATTCACTATTATTATTTTTGTTTGTATTTACATGCACATTTACGTGCAGGTTCAAGTCAGTAAATAAAGGATTTCACCACTTACATTATGTATAATTGTATATGAAAAATCTATATGATTTTGAATTGTAATTAAACACTCTCTCACACAACCAACACACACATACTGTAAACAGCACCTACTGTGCTAAATGACCAACAACAGGTTGACCTCCACCTAGGAGCTTTGTCTCAGTGGTGTGGTGTGTAAATTGACAGGCACTGACAGGAAAAGTGACTGTCCCCAAGACTTCTAGTGGCATCCCATCCTTTGGTCCTTGAGCTCAAAGTTGGTCAAGGTCGCCCGACATGTCTGCCTTTAGTGTAGTTCCTGTGATGGGGGTGGTGGGTGGGGGGCTCGTAAAACGTGAAAACAGTGATGAGGTCAGACTGACATATCCTAAGGGATGTGTGTGTGTGTGTGTGTGTGTGTGTGTGTGTGTGTGTGTGTGTGTGTGTGTGTGTGTGTGTGTGTGTGTGTGTGTGTGTGTGTGTGTGTGTGTGTGTCTGTGAGGTGGGAGGGTGAGGTGGGGGAAGGTGTGAAACAAGGTGTGTTGAAGTTTGGTTGATCGTCAGTAAGATGTCACATCGATGGTCCCTTGCCAGCAGGAGGCAATTTAGCCAGGGTGGGGCAGTGGAGGGAGAGAGGATAGGAGTGAAAAGGATCACGCAGCGACGAACTTTGAGTTTTAAAAGCTCATTCATCAAAGCACAGTTCGCATCTCTCTATTCGTCTCAGTGGCCTGCGAGACTCCCTGGCTGTCGGGATGACTGATGGTGGTCGCGGACTCCGCTATGGATAATGGAAACGGTTGCGGGGAGAGGACACCCAGACAGCCAATCACCTCTAACACTGCATGACCTCATCATCCTTGGGTTACTGGTGTTCTTAAGAAGATGGATAACAATCAACAACATACGATGTAACAGTAATATTCGTCGCAATTATGGGTTAATTACAAAGCTGCTGTTTGCACAAGTGACTCTAAAACAACAAACAGCAAGTAAGTATGAAGCAAGTCCTCTCTTTCTTGCTTTCTTGCATAAAAAGTTTCGGTTGATCATGGCAGTTAACTAAAGCACCCACACTATGCATGTGGGACCCAGGGTTTGAATTCACCTCAAGCTCATTTCCTGTTCCCATCGCATCTCTCTCTCACTTCCTGTCTCTCTTCGCTGTGGTGTCTAGAAATAAAAAAAGGCGAGCAAGTATAAAAAATATGTATCTTTAAAGCAGCGTTAAAGCACTTTTCCTCTTTGGTTGTCCTAGCAGCGGCATTGTCTTTCTTATATCTCAATCAAACTACAGATCGGCGACCCGCTTTTGCAAACTTGCCTAGTGCAGTTATAGCCAATGGAGGGCCACAAAGCAAATTCAGAAGTGACGTTCACCCTGTTACGATTTTGAAACGATTTTGCAAACACTATTTTAAGTTTAAAAAATGTGCATTAAAAAAGGGTTTGTTGTTGACGGATTAAAAGTCTGCTGCAGGAACAAAGGAAAGGGACTGACGACCCGGGGCCCAAATAGCAGTAGGGGCCCAAATAGCAGTAGGGGCCCTAGCATGAGAAATACAGAAAGGTACCATGAGTTAGGATGGATCACAATGAAACCAGTAGGTCATAAGGCAATCAACAAAAATATCCAATGCATTACAAATTAAAACGCTAAAACCACTTCATTATGGCAGTTCAAAGAGGGGTGTGAAATTGGTGGGGTGGGACTGACGACCCAGGGCCCAAATGGCAGTAGGGGAAATATACAAAGGAAGGGCGGCCAACAAAGACGGCTTGTGTATGGGGGTCAGAGTGAAATGCTCGGGCCCTAACTTCAACACAATGCAAACTTTCGCCAAATTTGCCACAGGGAAATATCTTTCTCACAGCTCTGATTTGCTTTGATGAGAGTAGATGTTGCACTGTAGGGTTGCAGAGTCTACACATAGCTCCATTCGCAGATGTTTGTACCAGCAGTAGATGTGTAAATGGTCAAGCGGCCGTCTGCTTTATTGTTTCTGAATGACCTGAAGTCAGTGAGTCATCACAAAGCACGTAATGTCTCTAATGTCAGTCCCCAAGCCATTACAAGTTCTACTCCGCTTTTAACGTCCATTAGATTCGCAAGCTCATCTAATATTTACAGGGCCTCAATTTAAACTCCCCCTCTCTCTTTCTCTCCTTCTCTTCCTTTTCTTTCTCATCTTTCCCATTCTCATTTTCTTACTCCCTCTTTTCCCCTATGTGTGTGTATACTCTGTCTCCCTATCTCTTTCTTTTTCTTCCCCCTCCCCCCTCTCTCTCTCTCTGTTTCTGTCCCTGTCTTTCTCTCTGCCTCTGTCTGTTTCTCTCTCTCTCTCCATTTATCTCTCTCTTTCGCTCTTTCTTTAACTTTATCTCTATCTTAATCTCCATCTGTGTGTGTCCCTGTGTGTGTGTGTGTGTGTGTGTGTGTGTGTGTGTGTGTGTGTGTGTGTGTGTGTAGAGAGAGAGACAAGTCCCATACAGTGTCAAACTAACTTTTTAATGAGCTTGGATATTTACCGCAAGTGCAGCACAAAGTTCCCTTTTGGAGGGATTCACTTCACAAAACTGAAGGTACACTTCAAGTGCGGTGGATAAGATCTATTTTAAGCTGCAAGACATAAAAAATGTAAATATTTAATACAAACCTGTTTACACCAAATCCATCAAAGAAGTGACTTTTAACAGTTGTAAACAATATTAATTCGCCTGAGCACTGCAATATGCAGACAGTGGTCTATTTTGTATTGTGCCTAAAAAACCACTCGACAGTATTGGTGTAATTTGTCTTAAACTTATCTTTGATTCCTCCACTCCAGCATAAAATGAGATGGAAAGTATCTTCAAGGCATATTCACCCACAGTTTAAAAAGTCTATGTATCACCTAGCTAGCAGTAAGCAATCTATCACTTTGCTTGGTGCATATTGCCATACTAAACGATACCTTTTGTATGATAAATACTGTACAGTCAGAATCTTGCCAAAACAAGGCCTTTCTCTGTAACACTTTTTAATTTTTTTCAACACTTTAAGTTATCACTGTTTTAGTAAGGGTGTCATCAACACTTAAAGAAACACCTGGAATGTGTAAAGATACAAACATGATTTGCATTTATAAGAGTTTTGAAAGAAAAACACAGTTAATGCACATATTTGCTTACCAAAGATACAAGAGTAATATCTGTGATGAGATTTAAAAAAACATACATGAATCTGAAGTCACTGATACAGTACTGTATGTTGATGTCAATCTAAATTACAAGAGATGGAGAAAACCAAAGCATTTTAGGCTATAACTTCCCCCCAATTATTTGCAATTTCCCAACTAATTACTCAGTACGATTTCCCTAATGACTCAAAAATTAAGAAAAAAGTGACAAATTTGGAATGCTTTGTTCAGTTGGAGCCAATCCCAATGTGTAATGCCCATCAGCAAAAATAGAGAATGACTCCTAATTCCACCTAATAATTAACCTATTCAGTCAAGCAGTGGGGGAAACATGCCTCTGAAAATTGGGGTTGTCCTTGGCTGATTAAAAGAGGGAGTGAGATAATAGAAGGTTTTTGGGAATAATAACTGGCGCACTATGAGCCCAGAATGAAAGCCATTTTGTTGGGATCACAATCATTGTTTTTAATACACTTTACTTCTCTTCCTAAAACCCTCAAAAGTTTTCTGATGAAAGCTCTGTAATAAGCAGCTATGGCAGTTTAACTCCAAACTCCAATGGGCTCTCCTAAGCAATTTCAGTATTGTGATAATAAACATCCTTCGCAACTTATAAAAGATCATTTTTCTGTCTCTCTCCTGCAGGTGTTATTGCTATTGCCACTTTCTGATATTAATGAGGTATCTTTATTGTTCTCATTTTTATTGTTGTTAAATTGATGGATTATTTGAAGGCGCTATTAAAAAGGTCCTGAGCATCTTTTTTTTTAGTCACTCAATTTACATGATTAACGTGTCAAAAGTAACCTTGAAATATGGCTGACATTTCGCCGTACCTAGCAACGTGCTACGCTAATGTCTTTGTCATTAAATCCTCATCAATATTAACCTTGGGCAATACCAAAAGTGTGCGTCAGCTTCAGAAGTCCTCAGTTTGTCCTTTGGGTGGGCCTGTCTCAAACTCAAGGACTCATTTGAAAGTCGAAAGCAACAAATATCTTAAAAAAACACCAATCATCAGGGTCCTATTCAACAACTCTGCTTACTTAATGTTTCTATTTTTGACATGTTTGTTTTTGAGCAAAAGCAAAAATATGTTCCCATGTATTATTTCACATAATTTACATATTTCAGTTCTCTTTCCAGTAAGTACATCACAGATACCTTTACAAACATAAAGACTTTTTGAAATGACGGCACATTACAGTATGGCTACAGTACAGTAACATATGGCTTCTAGCCATCTTTCCTAATGACTACACCTGTCTCCTGTCACCAAGACAGGCTTTTATCTTCCCCTCACTCTGTTCAGTACAAGGTCCAGTCTGATGCGTGTCTAAGTTTCTCCAGTCTAACGTGTACCTTTTCAGACTCAAGCATCTCATCTTTTACAATTACCGGAGACTTACACCTGATCTTTTATAATTCCAGAGACAGACTTAGGCCTCATTTCCACCGGCTTGAGCATGTACAGCGCGTATCCATGTACAATAGGTTTGTATAGGGGCAGAACACGCTCAGATCACGCCTGCGGTGGAAATGGTCTCATCTGTTAACGTGCATTCTAAACGAATACGGACAGAAAACGGGCATGCGCTGAATACGCAGAGAGTTTGGTGGAAATGAGCCCTTACACCTGATCTTGTCAGCAAAGGTGACTTTTACTGTACGTGTTGTCTCACTCTGTTTTGTACAACGTCCAGTCTAAGGTGTACCTGCGTTGCACTGGAGGATTGGATCTCTCTGAGAAACTAGCATTTCACACCTCTTGTGTTCCTCTTCTAACACCTCAGCGTTAGAAAAAATGGGTGAGTGAGTGAAAGAAAGAAAGGAAGAAAGGTGAGAGCAAAGGAGGAATAACTTTGGGAAAAAGGGGGGATGCAAGAAAGATAGAAATATGATGGAAAAGAGAGACGGGGAGAGGGGAAAAAGAAAGGAAAATAGAACTCTGGGGTATGAAGGATGGGGCAGAAAAAGAGAAAGAATACACTGATTTGGAGAGATGGAGGGAGAAAGACAGGGGAAGACAGATGGAAAGAGAGAGGGAGCAAGACAGACAGAGAGAAATGGAGAGAAAGAGGGAGAAAGATGGTAAGAGAGATGGAGAGTGAGCGGGGGAGCGAGATAGAGAGGGAGCGAGAGAGAGAGACAGAGAGAGAGAGGGAGAGAGAGAGTGAGAGGGAAGAAGACATGGGTGAGGTGATTAACTGGTGTGAGACTGGCTATCAAACAGGGAGACAATAATTACTCAGAGGGGGGATTGTGTGTCTCCTTGGAGAAGGAGGGAGAGAAGAGAGGGATTGAAAAGACATGTGCCACTGGAAGTGTGTGTGTGTGTGTGTGTGTGTGTGTGTGTGCGTGTGTGTGTGTGTGTGTGTGTGTGTGTGTGTGTGTGTGTGTGAGAGAGAGAGAGAGAGAGCGAGAGAGAGAGAGAGAGAGAGACATGTGTGTAAGAGTGTAAGAGAGATGGAGACATGGTGTGGGTGCGTGACAGTGAGATGGTGTGTGTGTGTGTGTATGTATGTGTGTGTGTGGCTCCCATCCATTTCAGCCCAAGCCTTGTCCTTCTCTGAGGGAAATTGATCTGCTTTTCATCTGCCTTTAATGAAGTTGAAGGGGATATAAGTCACTGGGGTACTTCAATGTCATTGACTTGTCAGTGGCGCCAACGCTTCCCTCAGCGAATGCTCTCTGTCCCTGTCTTCTTGCCTGCCTGCCTGTCTGCCTGCCTGCCTGTGTGCCTGTGTGCCTGTCTACCTGCCTGCCTGTGTGCCTGTCTGCCTGTCTACCTGCCTGCCTGCCTGCCTGCCTGCCTGCCTGTCTGCCTGCCTTCCTGCCTGCCTGCCTACCTGTCTGCCTTCCTTCCTGCCTTCCTGCCTTCCTGCCTTCCTGCCTACCTGCCTGTCTGCCTGCCTGTCTGTCTGTCTGTCTGTCTGTCTGTCTGTCTGTCTGTCTGCCTGCCTGCCTGCCTGCCTGCCTGCCTGCCTGCCTGGATGTCAACACTCCAGTATTCCTCCAGAAGAGCAGTTGTGTCATCTCAGAACCTGCAGTGATCGCTCCTGAGTCCTACATCGTTATTCTCCTCATTACCTCACTGCCTTTTTACTCCTCCTGTTTTAGGCTTTTAGTCTCTTTCTGTCTTTCTCTTTCTCTCTGTCTCTCACTCTGTCTCTCTATCTGTGTCTCTCACTCTATCTTTGTCCCTTACTGTATCTGCCTGTCTATTTCTTTATCTCTGTGTCTCTCTCACTCTCTTTCGTTCTCCCTCTTTCTCCAAGGAGACACACAATCCCCTCTCTGAGTAATTATTGTCTCCCTGTTTGATAGCCAGTCTCACACCAGTTAATCACTTTGCCCATATCTTCTTCCACCTCTCTCTCTCTCTGTCTCTCTCTCTCTCTCTCTCTCTCTGTCTCTCCGTCCCTCTCTCTCTCTCTCACTCTCTCTCTCTCTCTCTCCGTCCCTCTCTCTCTCTCTCTCTCTCTGGGTCTCATGTGCCTGTGGATTATTTCGGTCGCATGGAGAGCTGCGAGGTATGAGTTGTAATTAGTTTTGTTGGAGGCAAATGTGAACACTGTGTGTATGGCGAAAGAGCGCATTTAATTCCCCTGCCACTTTCTTTCACTTTTTTTGTCTTTTTTTTGGACAGCTGATGTTCCAGAATCCAGAATAGGACAGTTTATTTTCAGAACAGGCTCAACACAACACAACATCTACTACACCGTAAACAACATATAGGACAAGAAAACTGCATGGCATCTCCTATTCGGTTATACATTGTATTCTATTCTATTCTATTCCACTCTATTTTATTTTATTCTACTCTATTCTATTCTGTTCTGTTCTATTCTGTTCTATTCTATTCTATTCTATTCTATTCTATTCTATTCTATTCTACTTTATTCTATTCTATTCTTATATGCCTATTTCGAATGACAACTAATATATAACAACATCCCAGGTATATGGCCGTATACAGTTCAGAGGCCCATAATAACGAACACACCTATGTGTCACAAAGGTAAGGTCCAATTAAGATACATATTCCTGTGGCTAATTAGCAGCACATACAGTAAAACACACCGGAGGGCTGCCGTGACACCTTGAAGGGAGAATTTGTGTGCCCACATGCAGAAATAGCACGGTGGCGTATTCATGTAATCACCGACTGATGTTCATGCTATATTTAATCATTTTGGGTATCCGAGGGGTGTTGCCATTGCACTCTCCTTGTGACTCATTTCTCAAACAGCCCCCTTCACAAATGCAGTAGTCGCTGATTAAATAACACATCCCACATAACCTTTTTGTGTGGGCCTGGGAAGGGTGAATAAACTTCCCAGAGTTCATTAGAAGAGGCTGTGTATGCATAGCATAGCGTGAGGCTGGGAGCTTGAAGATCTTTGAGCTCCTCTGAAGTAATTACACCACACGCTGAACAAGTTCTCACTGAGATATGCCTACCTTCACAAATAACACCTGCCATGTATGTTTAGTCCCACTTCATTTGGATGGTCCTATAGATTTTTTCAAAGACGGTGAACAGATGCTCAGACTATTATTAAAGGTGTCATTGCATCGTTTTTTCATTAATTTCACAGTGGTCTCTAGTATTATTGAATGCCCTGTAAGCCAGTTTGGGTTAAAAAAAATGCATTAATGCTCATGTTTCAGGCAGTTGTAGTTTGGTGGAGGAGATGGGGCAGGGAGAATTATGGGTTCTCGGCTATGCTAGTCACAGTCTACCATCATTCAAAGCCCATTCGGTCATAGCACACCAAATAGAAGATCTAAACTTTTTAAACAAACACACCTACTTAGCTATATTTTGCTAGATAAATGTGTGCTGCAACAAGACTCCTTCGGTAATCCTAACTATGGCATTACTTTTTGTTATTCACAAACTTATGTCACTTTATTTGCCCTTTTCTTATTCACTCGTTATTCAGCCAATGTTTTATTGACTGATGGAGGCAATCAGGGTAGAAGAACATTTTCACATGCAGCATGCATATGCAACTCGGCGAAACCTATCATATTTCAAAAAGAGCAAGTACTAAATGGCTTCTCAGGGAATGGCACCTTTAAACCAAAGTCGTTTTTCTGTTAAGATTAGAGTTAGGCGTAGAGTTCAAGTAAGAAGTCAGTAAACAATCAGCAGACAATCTGTAAAGTTTGTCCAAATAAAGTGTTACTGTATGTTCTCACAGACAGACGTTGATGATGTGAAAATCTCTGGAGGGTGAAGCAGTGGTGTTGTGGCATAGAGCCATTGAGACATTAGGCCCTTCATAATTGGGGGGTACCGCCATTTACAGGGGGTATTACCATTTACTTTTAGCATTAGGTACATTATTATGTTGGTACCCCCCCACCCTGCTGTTTTTGTTTCTTTAGAGGGTACTGGGTCTTGATCAGGGGGTACTATACCTTCCAGTATCCCCCGCAATGGCCTTTTCACAGGCCTTCCTAAAAAGACCATCAAACAGCTTCAACTGATCCAAAATGCAGCAGCAAGGGTTCTTACAAGAACAAAAAGATCTGACCACATTACTCCAGTTTTAAGGTCCCTACACTGGCTCCCAGTAAGTCATAGAATTGACTTTAAGGCATTGCTTCTTGTGTTTAAATCACTAAATGGGATGGGACCCAATTACCTATTGGATATGTTTAAGTTATACGCACCAACTAGGTCTCTGAGATCACTTCATAAAAATTTGTTGGTAGAACCTGCTGTTAGAACAAAATGTGGTGAAGCAGCTTTTAGCTGCTATGCTGTAAAGCTCTGGAACCGACTTCCAGAAGACATTAAAAATGCTCCTACTGTTGGCAGTTTCAAGTCTAGACTTAAGACCAAACTGTTTTCAGATGCTTTCTGTTAATGATTTTTACTAAATTTATTTTTATTTTCTGTGTGTTTTTTTATGCTTTTATATCTTTTATGCTTTTACACTTACTTTATCTTTATCTTTTATGCCTTTATATATTGTCCTTTGCTTTTATTTTTGTGAAGCACATTGAATTGCCGTTGTGTATGAAATGCGCTATACAAATAAACTTGCCTTGCCTTGCCCTGTAATTCAAACTGTGGCTAGGTCATACAGTAAGTGTAGCTGTGGGTCAGGCCCATCCAATTAAAATTCTCCCTAGGTTTGATTGACTGTTTTTCAAGACATGATGGCATCAGGACCACCTAGCTCGCACATTTTATGATTCTGCCTATGCCCATGCACTGAGTGACTTTGATGGTGTTCTAAAAAGTGAAAGCATGCTTAGCTTCCCAGCGTTGGTGAAATGGAGTACTTGTTTGGTGCTCTGAGACTCTCGGGGGAGGCCGGTGAGAGTTTGATATTATTCTCCTCCTGTAGATGTATCATGTTTGTGCCCCAACACAGAGCTCTTTGGGAACAGAGGAAAAAATAAAAAAACACATATGAATTTACAAACTGAGAGAGGGACAGAAAGACTAAGTATGTGTATGACAGAAAGAAAGAAATCAAACACCATGCATTGAAACATCTTCTTTCCTGATATCTTCCAGCTTGAAAAAGAAAGAAAGAAAGAAAGAAAGAAAGAAAGAAAGAAAGAAAGAAAGAAAGAAAGAAAGAAAGAAAGAAAGAAAGAAAGAAAGAAAGAAAGAAAGAAAGAACTCACAAAGCATGCATCAACACATCTCCTCTCTCCTGATATCTTTTAGTCTGTGTCTTTGGCAGAACCAAGAGCTCCTCACTTACTCCTGGGGCAGTAAGGTGCTCACAAGGTTTCCCAGAACAGTCAACAATCATGGGGCCGCACTGTCATCTATTCACTTTCATACAACTACAACTTAAACTCTAGGGGGTGTTACTAGCAATTAAGTTTTACTTTGGCACTGTCCCTCCAACCCAAGCACCCACCACACACACACACACACACACACACACACACACACACACACACACACACACACACACACACACACACTTACGCACGTTACGCTACCTTAGCTCATCTCTCCAGTATTGTGCACTAAACTGGACACACGTCACAGTTTACAGGTAGAATGTCTGTGAGAATGTCCCAGACCCAGACCAATCAGAAATTGCTGAAAATAATGAAAGAAGTCGTGATAGAAGTTAAAAATACACCATTTTCCTACGGTCTATTAATTACAGTCTTAATTAATCTGCCAAAGAAACTAGTTTGTTACTAAAGTCTTTAAACATTTTTTTACTTGGTCAGAGCCGATTTTTGCTGGGGCATGTGCCATGGTGAAACAGGGCCTAAT
The DNA here is from genome assembly GCA_027475355.1 of Coilia nasus. NCBI lineage: Eukaryota > Metazoa > Chordata > Actinopteri > Clupeiformes > Engraulidae > Coilia > Coilia nasus. The sequence continues at coordinate 33,236,074 of CM050199.1, forward strand.
GACACACATGGTCAGCTCCCAACACCCTGGCCAAAGGATAACAGCGCAGAACACGAGAACAGCGCAGACGCTTCTGGAAACAGAGGCACGGATACAGAGTTGAGAGACTTTCCATGTTCGAGTGTTATTGATATGGCCGGGGGCTTGGTGTGTTCATAAAATATGTATGCAAAAAGACTTTAATGCACGATCACACAGGGTAACCTAGTGGGGTCTTTTTAGTCTCGAAGATGAGAACATGGCAGAACCTACCACTTGCTGTGTCAATACCATCATGTAAGGGGCTTTGTTTGACTTTGAAGTATATGGGAAATTAAAGGCAGTATGCCATGCAGCGTTTGATCAGAACTGAACCTGAGTCGCACCTTTAGAAGAAGCAGTGTAGATTTTTTTTCTGTAATTCCTCACAGTAACTCCCACCGTCTGCAGAGCACTCACCTCCTGCGGAGTTCACATGCAACACAAACCAGAGATGCTCGACTGGCCTGACATCATTAATTGATTTCACCAACAGCCATGTTGGACTGCTAAAAACATCTGTGACGGTGTCCTGTGCAATAAAGCAGTGGGTCAAATTAGGTCTGACTTGTGACTTACAGTCTCATTTTTATTTTTCTCATACAACAACAACAACAACAACAACAATAACAATAATAATAATAATAATAATAATAATAATAATAATAATAATAATAATTGAAACAATTGATTACATTGTGTGCTACATTGGCATTTATTAGATAGATTCATCTACTATGTCCACTTGGTTTCAGTGGGTAGATGATACTGTTTTTTAAAGAGCATTAGCAATCAGAAAGTACAGCAATAGAGCGATAGAGAGAAGGAGGAAAGCAATTGAGCAATAGAGAGATGGAGGGAAGGATGGAGGGATGAAGAGGAATTCATAAGAGTGCAGCATGCAGAACACATTTGCACTGTTGGCAATGCATGAAAACAAGCATGAATAAAACTGCTAACTATTAATGTTGAATGCTTTATTTGGACTCCATACATCACAGCTAGGTAACTCTCAATGAAAATGAATGAAGGAGATTTCTGGAATGCTGACTCAATCTTGCATATAAGTTCAAGTTGAAGTCTGGAGGACGAAGAAGAGTTTTCAGTAGTACTGCTGCTTGCAGAATAGCTTGACGGACAAATTAAAACCCCTAAAAGATTACAGAAAACCTTCAGGGAGATTTAGTTTAATAGTGGTGGGCAGGGCACACACTTGTACACACACTATATGACCTTCATGGGAGAGTCATCGGATCAGAACATTTACTGGTTGCCATGGTGTTTTTGGTGTTGTTGGCCATGATGCTTGTGGTCGTCTGACCTACACGTCATTGAAAACCTGCGGGAGAGAGCTCACAAGAGCAGGGCTCGCAAGGTGCCTGCAGAAGCTTTCTGAGCTTGAAGGCTTTTGCAAGGATAAATGAGCCTGTGTCTCCCAAAGAGGAATTGAAATGTGTGTTTGTTGACTACAAAAAAGCTTTTACAAACCTTGTTGTTCATCCAAGGTTATTACTACATTTATGGTGCCTTAACTAATGTTTACGCCTACTGTTTATTTTTTTTGTGGAACTATGAGAAATTTGAAACTGTCAGAAATAGAAATAGGTGACTACGTATGCTTGAGATATTAAAGAAATGTGACACTTGAAATGTAATGCCTTGTGGAAATGAGTTTGCTCGGCTATTCACAGCTACAGAAATATTAACCGGGGTGCCCGGACCTTTGCCTGCAACCGTATATCGCCGGCCAGAGTTTAATTAATCAGCTACGCCAAGGCCAGCCACCCTGCTGGGGCCGAGGTGAGTATGAGATGAACTCGACCTCCTCCAGCAGGGGAGGGGGTGCTGTGGAGTACCCCGCTGCTGTTTGAATCCTGCCTGACCCCCTCTCCCCCCCTGCTATCGCTCCTTGCTTGGGTGTATACTACCTGCCCGTCTCGGCTTCGATAGCGGGGGAAAGCAGCCTCTGGCAGGCACCAGGCGGGTGGGTAGGGAGGTGGGCACATAGGCACTGTCTGTGCCTGCTCTTGGGTGTATACTACCTGCCCGTCTCGGCTTCGATAGCAGGGTGGAGGGGAAGCAGCCTTCGGCAGGCACCAGGCAGGTGGGTAGGAAGGTGGGCAGGGAGGTGGGTAGGGAGGTGGGCAGACAAGCACAGACAGTCTTTGCCTGCTCTTGTTAGTCTCCTTTGCGGTGGTGGGTGTATTTGGGGATGGGTGGATATGTGAGGGGGGAGCCTTAAAATTGGCCGGTTGCTTGCTGGGATTAAGATGAAAGAGTGGTGCGAGGGGCGGTCGGGGCGGTCGGGGCCGTGATCTCAGAGAGGCCATGGAGTCTTGGAGTCTGAGCTCCCCCGCCAGCACAGACCAGAGATGTGAGGGGAGACCCGCTGGGTGCTTTTTTTTTTTTTTGCTCCTTTATTTTTAATAAAAGTTTGACCAAGACTTGGGCGAAGATGTGTGAACCCTAGAGATTTTTTGTTATATCCTCCACCCATACATGCTCCAATTTCAAAGTTTTATTGATTTTATAATTTTTTTTCTGGTTGTGATATCATGCAAGCACAAAATACAAATAGGTCCTTCACCAGATTATATTATTTATGAAGAATTATTCAAATACAAAATAATTTTAGAAAGTCATTATTTGTTTTCTATCATTACACCACAAACTGCACTGTCCTTACAATGGTTTCTTTTCAGGTATGTGTGTAATAATGACGTTGCATGATAGTGTCAGATAGTGTTAGATAGTTTGATTTAAACATCACAAAGTTGCTGCCTCCTTTTCTGCCCTTTTTCTTTTATTTGGAATGTTCCACAAAAACAAAACAACTGATCTACAAACCACTAATTAGCAGAATAAAACAAAGACTTAACTTTTCTCTTTCAACAGACACTTTCAACAATGTAAACAAAACTCTTAGATGCTCCTTCAAGGTTTGAGTTGGAATAAAAGGTATTTTGATTTCATTGTGCTTATACAACAATACTGTAAATGCTGATTCTGATTCTGAATATGGAAATGACATTTTCGAACACAGAAAAGGCTGACCATGATGTTTTCTGATGTTTGTTGCATGGCTTGTAAGAGTGGTGCAGTCTACACTTTTCCACAGCCGTCCATAAACCTTTGTCAAAGTATTTACGGAAATGTTAGTTTTTGTAGGAAGGACAGGTAAATAGAAGCAAATAGAATAAATCTTTAACCTTAGTAAGGCATTTTTTCTGTGAATGCTGACTACGCTGTGAGGTAATGCTGTAAAAGTGCTTTAGTATGAGTGTGCATGTTTCCTCTGTACGTGTGTGTGTGTGTGTGTGTGTGTGTGTGCGCGCGCGCGTGTGTGTGATAGTATAAAAGTCCCTCTGTACGTGTCTATATCCATGCACACCTGTGTGTGTGTGTGTGTGTGTGTGTGTGTGTGTGTGTGTGTGTGTGTGTGTGTGTGTGTGTGTGTGTGTGTGTGTGTGCGTGCGCGTGTGTGTGATAGTATAAAAGTCCCTCTGTACGTGTCTATATCCATGCACACCTGTGTGTGTGTGTGTGTGTGTGTGTGTGTGTGTGTGTGTGTGTGCGCGCACACAAACACCCTGCTTTTCTCCTCTTGACAGTGTAACCTGCCTCGCCTTTAGAGTGCCTCTGTGTTTTAACCCAGAGTGGCTGGCAGTGCTGTGTGCCTCCTAAATGGCCCTGATGCTAAACATCTCAAGCAGTTACTGCCTTTGAATAGTCTTTCATGCCGCTCCTTTAGAGTGCCTCTGTGTTTGAATAGTCTTTTATGCCGCTCCTTCCAAAGCTGTGTGCCTGCCTCGTGTTTTCCAGGGAACAAACACCATTAAGCTGCTCCACTGGGAGTGTTTATGATGGTCTACACTTTATATAGTGGCATATGTAAATGTAATAGGGTGAGGAGTGACCGAGAGAGAGAGAGAGAGAGAGAGAGAGAGAGAGAGAGACAGAGGGAAGAGGAACTTATGAGAGTGTAGCGTTCGGAGCCAATGGGACATACCGATAGCCGAAATAAGAACAAAACAAAGGGCTAGTTTAAAGGTTAATTTGAAGACAAGAAATGTAATTATGGACAAATGTGTTTTATCTCCATGATACTGAGCAGCATCATTAGGTAATTCAGGTGTATGTGTGATTCTTAAGAGGGGCGGCAGTTAAGAATGTTTCCAAGGAGAACAGTGCCCCCTATCTGTAAATGCTGGTGCTTACACATTAAAGGAATACCAGTGTGCTCTTTACTAAGGTTGTAATTAATCTGAATATGAATCTAAAAATATATTTAAACTTTTGCTTTTTTTCTGGTAATACAGCCAAGCTGTTCTTTCATAATTCACAAATATTTTGATTAACGCAAGCTAAATATTGTATCAAGTCCATTTTTGGTATAGTGCATTCTTCTTGGTAGTCTTCCTCAGCTCTTTAATAATATCTAACACATGTTTTAACAACACTGACTAGTGACTGCCACTTCCACTTTCGTTTAATAATTCAAGAATTTTTTTTGAACTGGGTAACAGCAAAATTGTAGCCAAGAATGTTTGGCTGGCACTACACAAGCTGGAGCTGAAAGAGAGACTGGTATTGCTGTTATGCAACACGTCAAGACCAGACCTGACAAACCAGTAAATCTCCATGATTCATATAATCCGCTCCAGCAGACAGAATGAACACTTGGGGGAGAAGGGGTGCTGCAAGCGAGCTGGGAGGGAGCTGGAATAAGAAACAACACAACAAATAGTCACAAGAGAGAGGAGAGAGAAAGCTCAGGCTGAAATTCGAATAGGTCTACTGCGCCGGAAGCTTCTTCTTTTTTTTTAGATTTTTTTTCCTCCTCATGCTGGATGCCATCAGTGGGAACATGCAGATGTGCATGGAAATATTCCACCATCGCCCAGGGCGACGCGTGAGAGTTCTAAAGGCTTTGTGTTGTCAGAAGCGGAACACGGGGGAGTTCCGTGGCACGAAAGGGAGATGAAGGTTAAATGGAAGCGTTTTAAAGCAAACATCCGCGGCGGCCGAGGACACTGGCGTTGAGGGAAGGAGGGGTTAATGCAAGCCTTGTCTGGGGCACCAGAGCAGCTTGTCACTTTAGGCATGGTCTTTCAGAGGTCCTCTGTACACACGAGAAGCCTAGGGGCATCAAGCAGATGATTTTTCTTTTCTTTTGTGACCAGTGTGCAAATGAACTCTCCCCAACTTTGGAAGGTTGGCCTACTTAGAGGCAATTATAATCTCATAGCTGAAAAAAAAGACGGATCACATGTTACATTTTAGGTACTTGCTTATGTGTTTTGTTTAAGGATCACTTTAAATGCCATTAACCCCTTTGTACCTTTTCATGTCATGTGAACTGAGAATTTGAATAAACACCTGAATAATCTGAATATCACAATGTTGCCAACTTTAAAATCATGGGTTTAACTCCCATGTGCAGATACTGAGACAAATATGCACTAGTGGCTTGGTAGTTCAGACAAACCAAGGTGGACAAAGATGTATTATATCCCAAACTGGTGGATGCAAATATGTATGTGCTATAGTCCATACATGCAGACGTGAAACATAATACATCCCGCACCATGCAACCTTAATACCTATGGGATAAATAAAGTGTCTCTAAGTATCTCTACTGCTACAATTCCTGGGATGCCACAGAAGCATTGAAACACCACGGAGACCTTATGCAGACATAGCACACACACAACTGTGCTACTATAGAGCTCATATGATTATTAGTATTGCACACATCATTTACACTGTACAAGTGCTTTGGTGAATGAACAAATTCAAAAACACATTAAGCAAAACTATCATAGTGCATTTACAGAAATGGAGCTTACATGTAGTTAGATCCTCTATCGCACTCTAGGGTGTAACAATAACCTTGTTATTCCAGGCAGTGCTCAAAGGGACAATTCATTTTAATGGACATAGATGGCTCGTGTTCGGCTACCCATGGAAAGAAGTGGAGCAGTATTATTTGGAAGTTTAGAACCATGAAAGTCCCACAAACAGCCCGTATGAGCCAGTGGCGTCAGCGTGTGACAAAACTACACAACAAACCGTTTAAAAAGCCCTCTGACCAATTAAAAAAATGAAGTGTAGATTTGAACCTTATTTGAATTGCCCTCTTAACTGTTTCCAGGGGGTGTGAGTGTGAGTGTGAGTGTGAGTGTGAGTGTGTGTGTGTGTGTGTGTGTGTGTGTGTGTGTGTGTGTGTGTGTGTGTGTGTGTGTGTGTGTGTGTATTTGTGTGTGTGTGTGTTTGTGTGTGTGTTGGGGTGGGGTTAGGGGCTTTAAAGACAGAATTAATATTATTAATAATAATAATGTGGCTCAAAAGGTCCCAAACTTTCTGGCTACATACCTGGCTGTTTCACATGTCTTTAAAGGTCAGTCAGGTCCTGGCTTTATTTCTCTGAAACATGTTTTTTGTCCATGCAACCTTCCCATGATGCTCCACTGTAGTCGTTGTTATGTTATGAGGACCCACTATAACGAGCGTCCGTGTCCTGCATTTCAACGAGGCCCCTCGCCCCTCATGTTTCCCACAATGCACTGAGTCAACGCTGAAGGGAAGGTGCTCCCTGTGTGCCTGGAGTTGACCCACAAACGCACTATTAAAATGTAGCCTCCAACATAGCCTAAGGGGCTACAGTTATTGCCCTGTGTTCTCTGTGTGAAGACGCGTGCTGCTGACCCTGCATTTCAACTACACATGCCCCCTGGTGGCCAGGGGCGGTGCACCGCCCCCGCGTCCTTTAAAGTCACTGGCACTTGCGAGATTTTTACACAAAGAGGACGTGCAGTTAGTGACAGTTAACATGATGCTTGTAAAAAGAACCTTATAAAGGGCTTGATGAGAATACTTAATGACTTAATGAATATTCATTTTGAAAAACATTACAGTTTTTCATCCCCCCGGACATTTTTAATGCAAAGCAATGTCATTACATTTTCAATTTTGAAGGATGACCTTACTGAAGGAATTTCATTGTAAAAAAAAAAATATGGTGGGATTGTATGTTTGTGTTTACTGAATTACTACTCTCATTTAGGATGTCTGTCTTGGGAATTAATTATAAAAATCGAGGCAGGTGTTTTTGCATTAAACATAATACCAACAACATACCACACTGTTGAATATGCATAATAAACAATATGCATGTTGCATGCTGATTATTTCAGATAAATCGTACCTGTTTATTTAATAAAATATAATCTGTTAGATGGTCCTCTAGCATGTTCAGTGTGTTATCAAACTGCAGAAATTCAAATGAAATGCTTTAAATTATTTCCTATTATACTTGTGGAACTGAAATGCCACTCTTATTAACCTCTCAAAGAGGTGCTTATTTTACCACTCTCCAATTGCGCACCAGTCCTACAGCCCGCAGGAAGTGAAGAGTCAGAAACAGGAAGTAGCTTCAAACGACTGTGATTCTTTATTGAACTACTGTTATCTGCATTGGTAAAACACTGGAATTACTGGAAATACATGGGGCGTCTGGACCACCGCCTGGCGGCTCGCCTCTCCTCACCTCACCTCACCTCACCTCACCCGAGAGATAAAGTGCTGCAGAGGTAGTGGAAGTGTTGACACAGTGGACACAGTAAGGGACACACACATCTGAACACATGGTAATACAAACATATCTGAACACATGGTGTCACACACACATATCTGAACACATGGTGTTACACACACGTCTGAACACAGGCGTTACACACATTTGAACACACGTGTTAGTGGTGGGTTGACTGGTTGGTTGTTTGGTTGGTTGGTTGGTTGTTTGGTTGGTCTCAACACACTGACAATCGCAGTTACTCTAAGGGACCACCAGACCTGACACTTGTTACAACTCAATGTATAATAATATGCATGAATTAGATATATTAGATGTATTAAACAGAATTAGCTCACATTTTAATATATAAATCTCATAGCGCAGCCTTATGTACAATCTGTCTCACATTCATGAGACACACAATGAAGTCAGTTAACAGAACAAGAAATTGCTTCTTTCAAAAGGTCAGAAGATTCCTTCCGGATTATCTGTGGGGTATTTCATTGCTGAGTTTGCATGAGACTAGAGGGCAGAGTTACATGGATCACCAATGAGGAGTCCACAAGAAAAATGGGCATAGTCACAAAATCACATTTGTCAAGTTAGTCCCCATATTGGTAGTTGCATTGAAACCCCAGCTTTTTTTTAAAGTAATGCTGTAATAAACAAGCATAGTCTCGAGCTAGAAGCAATTTTAAATAGCATTTACTTATAAAATCAATTAAAAAATCAAACTTATAAATTAGATTTTCTCAGTTTTTGCATTTTGTGACCATGCCTGTTTTTCCAGTGGAGTTCTCCAATATCAGACAGACTCTTTTAGGGGGTATATCAAGGAGTGGGATCAAGGACATGTCAGATGACATGAGACAGGACATTCTGGACATTCAGAGGCTATTTCATAAACACCCTTCCAGGACAAAGACGAGGCTTTGGGTCATTAACACTCTTTTCCAATCCCTGGTAACATGTGCGTGTGATGACAATGATTTGTAAACCTTAACACGATTCGAAGAGGTCATTAGCAAAAAAAATCACCTGAAAATCGATTACTCCACTTTTCCAAAATAAAAATGCTACTTTGGGGGATGCGTGTCATATTTCACCTCTCGATTCCTTCAAAGGCAGTACTGATATCCTACATTTTTGGTGGGGTAAGGCACAGATGCATGCTAACTCAATCGCATATCGCCAGCAGTCTTCCTGAAGTGGTTTACAGTCACATTCCAAATCAGTCTCAAACTCCTAGTTGGGAAAAAGTGGTTCCCTTGTCTCAGCCGCCGGGTATCTTTCTGTGTTGAATGTGAGGCTAGTTTTAATTTCCTGTTACAATAAGGTAAATAACATTAGCCTTCATCATTCAGGACATATTTGGGTCAAGATGACTTATGACACTAGGCCTAACTAGCCTTCACATCGACAGATCTTTGCATGGCCGTTCTGTGGCAGCCCCTCTACAGCTTGTCTTGAGTGTCACATTCACACACAGTCACATTCCTGTGACTTCAAGAAATGTCGAATAGAATTCCCTTTAGTTCACTGGAAACTGTGAATGGTGCCAGCTGCTGTCACGGAGAGTTCCCAAACGAGCAGCACACTTTAGGCCATGGAAGCTGTGACTTGGTGGTGTGTCGTTACATAATGGCTAGTTGCTCTTGCAGACAAAACTGGGTCGCTATCCAGTATGCACATCATTGATGGCCAATATGGCTTCAGAAGCTACGATCCAGTGCCACACATTTGTCCCAGTCATTCACTTAATCAATCATCTAATTGTAATTAGCATAACTCTTCAGACAGGTAAAAGAGTAAGTTAGTGAAATCAGTGGTATTACCGACACAAGTAGAATGAGGTGATTTACAATATGAGGTATTGGACTGCAACTTTTGTGTCCAGGTTGTCCATCACTGGTGTGCATTTGCTGATCATAAGATTATTGATCTGACATGTCAAGTATGTCACTGTATGTCACAAGTATGTCACTGAAGTGTACTTAGACTAGTCATCATTTTCTGAGGCAAACTGCATGTGGATACTAAAACATTTCCTGTAGCGTCTAACGTCACCAAATGTGCAAAAACAGACAGTGAGCACACTGCTCTGAATGAATGATGGAAACTGCAATACTAGAGGAAAAGGCTTGCAAGAAGAAAACAGCTTAGCTTGAAATGCCACAAAACGTGGGTGTTACAAAATATTTTGCAGTGGATCTTGATTTGAAAGCCAAATTGCTAGTCAAGGGAAACCATACATACACAGATCCTGAACTTAGTTGTGCCTATGAGTGTGCGTCTAACAAAAGTTAATGAAAGTGAGTATAATAGATTATATATAATTTGAATACAATATATCACATTTGATGACAGATCTACACAAACAAAAACAACTCACATGGTATCATATTGGAGACCATACCCACACAGACATTGGTGACAATATAGTTTACATATTATATCTATACTCTATTATATTTTTTAACATTTTTTGGGGTTAAAGAAAAGACAACTGATTAAACAAAAAAATCATCTATGTTTTGATCCTCTTAAACAAATATTTAGTTTAGAGACAGAATCACAATTGATTAAGTCTTTTTATGAATGTAGTATAACCCTAGACAATAACCCTGTTTGTATGTTTTACAATTACTGTATATATATATATATATATTTACCTACTTCCAAATATAAAAATCTTTTATATTCAATTAATATTTATAAGGCTATTGGTGCATAATAATTAAGGTTGCATTTTTTCCTGGTTTCATATGTTTTGGAGTGTGATAACAAGCAGAACTACAGCGTTTTGGTCCTTACAAAAATACAAATCAGAAAAATAAAAGTGTTCTGTATTTCACAAAAGTTCACACAATTGTGGCACAAATAAACAAAAACGTCACCACATAAAGGAGACTGTGTCCATGCGTAAAACCCTACGGCAATGCCAGTCTAATGAATAAAAGCAATATCATCCCTATGATAATAATAACTTAAAGTACTTACATTATTAAATCAAATAAAATCTAAATCACCGATTTGCATCCAAGCCTCTTCATTGCAACGCTTATACACATCATCACTAGGGCAAAACACTTGGTGATTTTACTACTCAAAACAAGAAAATGAATCTCAATAATCATAATAATAACAAAAATTATAATATAGGACATAATATTCTCATACAGGGCATAAAATTCTCACAGCAAATTACAAATTCTAACTAATTACAGGCTGCATTGTCTCTTCGGCTTTGCAATATACACCTCATACATTAGCTGTAGACTAGTCAAAATGTAAATCTCAAAACAAAGTGAAAACACAAACAATGTAAGAAGGAGAACATAAAGACAATGGTTTAGAAAAGCAAATGCGATTCAACATCCTTCTGATCATAAAGACCTAAGACCTGCATAAATTGAATGCAGTTGAATGCATGCAAATGCATGAATTGAAGTTTTTTTTCATAGTTGTGGCAGGTTTCTGCCTACAGTGGGCGCTGTTGCCCACCAAAACAAAATAGCATTCAACAACCACATCAAATTAACACAAAGCATGACCAGACTGACTGAAATGACTGTAATCACAATAATAGTACAGCGCTGTGAGATGCTGGTGTGCACAAAAAAAAACACAACTGGTTAAGCTGGTGCTGAGTGACTTTTATAGTCGTTCTTCGTCTGCTCGGAGTGCCCAGTGTTATATCTCACGATAGACTGGTTAATATTTATGGCCACACTACGGTCAGAAGCTTGGAATCACCAGCCATGAGCGAAGGACATGACTTTGCACATAAACAGGCAGAGTAACACACTGAGAATATAAATTAGTCAGTAATATCCAGCTAGTTTATTACTGGGCAGAAGCAATGTTGCTGAGCTGATGCCAGTGCTAGTCAGTTTTAAGGAGTTACCTTACATGTCTGATATATTTCAAGGAGTGTAGGACACAAGTCTACTCGATAAAGCACAGACAACAATATTCAACAACAAAGTCTACCCAGAGCACTGTGTTATTTCAAGTGGTAATCTTGTCAAGAAGCAAGTACAGTACTTTAAGAAATGTAGAAAATACCTTTGAGCGATTGTATTACCTATAAGTTGATTAACACTTGTGCAAAATTACATACTATTGTGGTCACACTGAGTCACACTGGCTTTAAAACAGTTGCTGTGAGAAATAAAATAAAATAATATAAAAATAATAACATAAATCCTGCTAATAATATAACCATAACAGAATTATCGGGACAGATTCCAAACTGCTGAATGACAGTCACAATGCGGTGAAGTCAAGCAAATTGTCATTGACTCAGATGGCAAAGTTAAAATGGTCAGCACAACAAATTGCACAAATATTAACATATCAGATGACATACAATTTTGCAAGTTCTGCTATTTGTATACATTCGTGTGTGATCCCTGTGTATACTGTGCACAGATACTATCCTGTTGATAATGCACCAGTTATCATAGGTTGGACTATATCATTTCATTTTCAGCTTTGGTTCACAACATAAGAAGACTGTCATGGTGAATATTTTGGTGAGGGAGGGCTTTAAAAAAAATATCTGTGTTTTAGTGCATTATTGGGTGATAATTCAAGTATGCAAATTAACCCCAACCAAAAGCAAAACAACACCTTAATCAGACTAGCAGAAGGTCATATTTACCAGCATAATTAGTCATCCCCTTATTAAATAATAAATATCGTATAATTTGTTAGGTACATGACATCAGATATACTTGTCTGTTGTATATAATATGCATATATAGTAACAGGTTATTATTTATTTACATTTAAGGCAATGCATCATTTCGTGAAAGTTTAAATTTCATGCAGCTTCACTCTCAAGAATGACCATTTACCATTGATCGGACATAAACCTTACCAACAGTGGGTGTATAACCACAACTACTACACGATATGTTGCTTATAAAGCTTCTCTTTTTCAATCTGTATATATTGCTTATAAAGCTTCACTTTTTGCTGTTAACGAGCCATCACTGATCTATGAATAATTTCATGAAACAGTGCCATCAAAGCATGCTATTTGGACAACGGAAAACATTTGGTCAGAAATACATCGAAACTGTAAGGCTCACAGAAGAATACTCTTTTATATACTTTTGCAGCCGTTTGTGTGTGTTAACAAACATTCGGCCATATTTGAGATGTGATGGGACGGCACGTGTCTTTGCTTTGGTTCTGACCTACTGGCAGACAGAAACAGTGCAGCATATGAGAGGGGTGGTGCAGCATCTGGGGACGAGTAACAGTAGCGCTAACACACATTAGCCTGGTAAACCAGCCCCTCGTACTTCTTTTTATTTTGTACAGAGGGTCTGGCCTTGTTAGCCTGGTAAACCAGCCCCTCGTACTTCTTTTTATTTTGTACAGAGGGTCTGGCCTTGTTAGCCTGGTAAACCAGCCCCTTGTACTTCTTTTTATTTTGTACAGAGAGTCTGGCCTTGTTAGCCTGGTAAACCAGCCCCTCGTACTTCTTTTTATTTTGTACAGAGGGTCTGGTCTTGCTGCATTGAGAAACGATTTCTTCCTCGAGGTGTGGACTCTAAAACAAGTGGCTCTGCCTTTACCCAAACGCTAAAGTCAGGCCATTACGTATGCAATTAGCCTACCTATGCACTACAATTCAAATGTAGCTCATGAACACTCCCTCTGTTCGCTGATAGGCTCGGATTCGCTTGGTCCGAATACATGAACGTCAACGGAAGCAAGGCCAGACCCTCTGTACAAAATGAAATGAAGTACGAGGGGCTGGTTTATCAAGCTAAACACACACACTGGGGCCAACACACACAGTAGGGAAACACACACTGGGCACAGTGTGCAAAGAGAGGGCAGCATATTGCCATACACAATACACAAGCCCCTGGCTACATTTATTCTTCCTTTTGTTTTCCTCTACATCTTTTGCGTTCTGTTTTTTTGTTTGTCTTTTTCTTTTTGTCCACCCATTTTTCCCTTTAGCTGTCTTATGCCCTGCCATGGCACCAAACCTGATGCAAAAGGCTGTAATGTGTTCCTGCTGGTCTGAAATCTGAGGACCAGTGCTGATTTAAGGAACAACACAGGCCTTGCCTCAGTGGCTCTCAGTAGAGTTACTCATGTGAGCAAATCCGAGGGCCTGAAACACATTACCTCAGAGCGTGCTCTACTCTGGAACACAGCCCAGGTGGGTTTCTCAGCAATGGTGTCTTTTCCCAATGTATGCAGACAAAAGGTTAAAAAAGAAAAGCATACCTTAGTAACATTCTCTTTTTCTGCGCACTTTCTCTCCAAAACACCAGTTAGGCAGTCACATGCATACATAAGACACTAAAGTCTATTTGCACACCTAGAAATATCTTTACGCTCTGAAATGTTGGTTTCTTGACTTCTACCGCTCTGAAAATAATTAAGAGACCACTGCAAGTCTTCCTAAAATCAGCATCTCTACATGTATGACAGCCATTCCTTTCCAGTGTCAGTTGAACTTGAAATTTGGGAGAAATGTTGTCAGTAGTTTACAGAATAAAACAAAAATGTCCACTTTACTCATACATATAACTATATATACAGTAGTTAAATAAGAGAAATTGAGAATTTTACAGTGGTTTCTTATTTTTTTTCCAGAGCTGTATTTGGGAATTGATCTGAGAATTGCTCTGATTAACACAACTCCATTGCTTCTTTTACTCAACACGCATGTTCCTTAACTTCCAAAACTCCATTTGTTTGCTGTAAGATCCTCCATATCCTAAAACAAAGAAAAAAAGGTTCCCTGTCCCTAGCGCAGTTTACAGCATATTTAACAGCATTACTGACACAGTCACATGTTGTCTTCTTTGTTGCTTTGGCAGTTTTACGTAATGCCAGACCCACCCACAACACACACTGTCCCTGACCACAGTTCAAACAGAGACACAGAGAAAGAGGGGGCTTATGTGTGTGTTTGTGGATGGATGTGGTCCTCAGAAACAAACAAACAAACAAACAAACAAACAAACAAACAAACAAACAAACGAAGACAGACTCAAACCAGTCTAAATGTTGGTCTCGCGCTGCACAATGCCCTCCTCCGATTTGTCCACCAGGGCCTCAGAGGCCTGGGCGGTCGCGTCCGCCTCCTGGGTGTTCGCGTCGGCCTCCTTGGCGCTGCGGTCGGGATCCTCCGTCTCCGCCTGCTTGTACATCTCCTCCTGCTTGCGCTCCTTCTCCAGCAGCCGGTAGTTGATGAAGTTGCCGATGAAGAGCCAGATGCTGGCGAAGATGACCACGCACCCACAGCAGAAGTACATGTACTTGTAGTTCTTGGTGACGTCCACCAGCTTGCCTGGAAGTAAACAATACAAAATGCATTACACTTAGTTGACGCTCTTATACAGAGGGACTTGCAGTTATTTCCAGGGTTTTAGTCACATGGGGCCAGACGCCTTGCTCAAGGGCATTTCAGCCATGGGTAGGGCAGGATTCGGACCTGCGACTCTCTAATACCAAGACCAACTCCCTAACCACTAGGCCACAGCTGTTGTTGCAATGCAATAATGTGTACTTTATGCCTGATGTACATGATTATACAATGAGTTGTATAATCAACTCATTGCAGGGCAGCTGTGGAAGGCAGTAGTAGAACCATTAAATGTGCTGTATGTTGATGGGGTTTTAGGTTAAAATATCCACAAATGGCCTGTAAACCTCAAGAGAATGAGTAGAAGTAAGTGTAGTCATGTCACAGAAATTATGAGTATGTATTAGGCTTCTGAAATATTTATCCCAATTAGCACGTTAAATAATTAGCTTTGGTATGTCCAGTGATGTAATACCTGTTTCTGCCACTTTGTGGCGGTAGTGAGCCACACGGTGACCCACAACCTTGGCTTGTCTTTGTGTCACCATATTGCCCTGATGCCCTAATGGTAACTGACACACATTTAAGGGAATTGCTGACACTGTGTGGGACATATGTCTCCTCTCTGCTTCAATGGTTATTTACAAAATTAGTGTTACAGGTGTTGTTGCAATGTAATAATGTGTATGCCTATATACTCAATTAATTCATTAATGTATTCATATGTATTAAATACATCATATGCATTATATAATCAATACATTGATTGATTCTGTTCTGTGATTAAACAAAAAGAAAACCATGAATTTACTTATTTGTCCAGCCTCACTTTTCAACTAGGATCTACATTTGTGTAGATTACTTTGTAGTAATAGTCATGCTGGAGGCTTACAGTTAAAAGCATTGCAAATGCAATGCAAAAGGCGTTTAATCAAATAAAGCTAAGGTAGTCTATGTAAATATGGTGTGTGAATGAATGTATGTAAATGTAGTGCAATATCAACCCTGTGACAAGTGGTCATGTCCAAAGGTGGATATCCCAGGCTCAGGAAAAAAAAAGTCCTACCACATATTTGTTCCAGCCAATTCACTTAACCAGCTAATTCTAATTAGCACCACTCTTCAGCCAGGTACATGAGCTAGTCAGTGAACTCACCTGTGTTAGGAGCACAGGCAGAAGGAATATATGGCAGTACTTTTACTTTCTTAAGCCGGTTTGTCCGCCTCTGGTCATGTCATGTGACCATACCTGCCAGTGGTGGACCAATCAGCACAGGGCAGCACTCCACGATGGTGGTGAGCCCGACAGCGCTGGAGAACCTCTGCGGCCCGACGAGGTCCATGAGCGTCTCGAAGAGCACGGCGCTGACCATCCCGAAGGCGAACCCGAAGAAGACGGCGTACACCACCAGGCCCGTGTAGCCCTCGGCCAGCGGGCACAGGATGTGGCACACACCGTTGTAGAGCACGGCGAAGCTGAAGAAGTACTGGATGCGCGGGCGCACCCACCGCGAGTTGGCCAGCAGGCCCATGGAGGGCCGGGCGAACATGTCCACGAAGGCCAGGATGGACAGCAGGAAGGCGGCCGAGTACTCGTCCACGCCCGTGTCCTTGGCGTACGGAGACAGGAAGACGATGGGCGCGAAGAAGCCCACGAACATGATCACGTTGCCCGACAGGTAGATGAGGAAGCCGCGGTGCTTGAACAGCGTCAGGTCCAGGTACTTGTTGACCGTCTGCCAGCAGGTCACCTTGTCGGTGGAGGTGAGAGCCGGGGGTGGGGGCGCCGGTGCCAGCGCCGTCGACGTCTCCTCGTCTTTCTTTTGCGGCGGGGCCTTCAGGGGCCTCATGAGGGACCCTGCCACACAGCAGTTGAGCAAAAGCCCCCCGAGGATGAGGAAGCTGCCGCGCCAGCCGAAGGCGTTGATGAGGTACTGGTTGAGGGGCGCCAGCGTGCTCAGGAACACGGGGCTGCCCGCCATGGCCAGCCCGTTGGCGATGGGCCGCTTGTGGAAGAAGTACCTGCCGATCATCGTCAGGGCCGGCTGCAGGTTGAAGGCCAGCCCAAGGCCTGGTGGGAAAAAGACAATTAAAAGTATAAAACAGAGGGACAGCTGACGGCAAGTATTTTCACAATAAATTACCACGCACCACAATAAGTATACACTGCATTGTGTAAAACTGTAAAGCCTACAAAGACAAAGCACAGTAACTATGCGAACACTGAAGGACAGCCCAAGGCCTGGTGGGAAAAAAGGACAATTAAAGTATGCTGGCCTACAAAGGCAAAGTGCAGTAATTATGCGAACATTGAAGGCTAGCCCAAGGCCTGATGGAAAGAGGACTATTACAGTTTAAAGGAGAGGAACAAAGACAAACGTTTTCAAAAATAAGGTCCTGTTTACATGTATCTAGATATTTCTTATAAATAGTCCAAACAGTCTAATATAACAGTCTAATATAATATAACTATTTAAGGCCAACAAACTATGATTAAAAATGGCAAAGGATAACAGAACAAGTGGTCTCATCATAGATATGTAGGCAGACTTTGTAAATGAAAATTCTATTCTGATAATTCTATTTCAGTTGCAAGTAATTTGCAATGTGAAACCAAAATGTCTATTTTTTTAACAGCTGTATAAATTTATAAATTAAAAGTATAAATTTGCTGCATAGTGTCATTCACTGATACAGAGACTTGGTGAATCACTTATGTTTTGCTATTCTATTCTCTCTCAGAGATATCTCTGAAAAACATACACCAAAACACTCTTCGAGGAGGTGAACAGAAGCCAGAGGTGTCAGTACCACGATTCTAGCACACTTTTCAATTGGGCGTTTAAAAACGTCTTAGCCTGTTTATCTTCTCAAAGGAAGTCATAGCTCATTAAAGTCATAGCTCAACAGGATTTGGTGCGGCAGGCTCTGTCTCTGAACTTACCCCCTAGTACACCGATACACAGATAAAGCTGGATGACATTCTGACAGAAGGATGCCAGAATCATAGCGAAGGAACAGAGAACGCCCCCCATCATCATAATTGGTCGGCAGCCATATTTGTTCACCAGTATGCTACTTATTGGACCTGTGAGAGGAAGAGGGAGAGAGAGAGAGAGAGAGAGAGAGAGAGAGAGAGAGAGAGAGAGAGAGAGAGAGACAGAGACAGAGACAGAGACAGACAGAGAGCGGGAGAGATAAAGAGAGAGAGAGATAAAGAGTGGGAGAGAGAGAGAGAGAGAGAGAGAGAGAGAGTCAGAGAGACAGAGAGCGAGAAAAAAAACAACAGATTTATTCCAGCATGGAGTTTGTGATAAGCAGGGGGAAGTGTCTAAACAATAGGGGTACACACAAAGCAGACTCTTAATGTCTTAAGAAGATTAACCTTTAGAGTCACCCTGGAAAAGAAATAGACAAGAGCTCTTAAATTATCTGGAGGGGCTAATGAGGTTACAGATGTGAACAAAAACAAACAGTTGACATTTCATGACATGTACTTGGAAGAGACTGGATAGATACATCACTCAATTACTTTGCGTGTTATAAAATAGAAAAGTGAATATAAAAAACGTGAATACAAGAAACATGAGTAGCATGAATAACTTATGAAAGCTAAAGTGCAACTTTATGATCTAGAACTTTATGACTGATTTCAAAGAGTTCAGCCTTGATTACATACATATAATAAACTCAACATTTTTAGTGACCTTTCGCTGACTTCAAAACATACAGTGTATGAGGTTTTAAAGTTGAAATAGATCTCAAAGCAGAGTAAATACATGTGCCATGACACCATATGAACTAATGTAGCAACAGGTAGCATTTTAATATCCCATTTTCCACTTCCCTTTAATACTTTACAACCACTGCCTTCATTTAGATCCTTGGATGGAGTTGCACACACACACACACACACACACACACATACAGAGAGAGAGAGTACATTTACACTCCTTCAATGGAGCACACACCTTTTCACAGAACCATCTGGATGGATGCGCAGAGCAGAGACACAAGCGTGCCTGTTTAAAAATACAACACCCAACCGATTGGACACAACATCCACCATCCACCCTGGCCACAGCCATGATTTGTGATGGAGATGCTGTCACATAACCCTGTCTGGTGGGTTTATAGCCTGTCGGTGAGCAGCTGTTTTGTGGGATGTGCTGGTGGAGAGCATGTAGGGATTACAGGCTGCCAGCGACCAAGAGAGAGCCATACAAAAACGCAAACAAAAATAGTGGCCTACACGTCAACAGTGCTAGTCACAGATGCATTGGCATTGGCTGTGTCTTGCTAAGGTCACATATAGTACATTGAGATGTTCTCTTAACTCCTTTTAAAGACAATTTAGAATTAAAATAAAGCCAGAATAGAACAAGGAGAGTACAAATGTTGTAATGTTGTCAGTGGGATTTCCTATGATCATTTTTACATTTTTTGTTTTGTGAACCAATGAACCAATTTTCACCCAAAAAGAATGACCTCAAGGCAGTGAGAATACGATACGTTCATGACGTTTTTAGTTATTTTGCTAACAAACAAACAAGCAGAAAAACAGACAGATAAACGCGGGAGAAAACATAACCTCCTTGGCGGAGTCCTCACACCCAAAAGAAAAACTTTTAATTAAGGCTGCTATATCAGTGTGACATTTTGGGTCACTTGCCTTTCGTCAAGCAATAGTCAATAAAAAAAAATAAGGCGAGAAAAAAAAAGAACACTATGTGTAGTTTAACTTGCTCAAATATTTGTGTCTTTCTAACATGCATACAAGGTGATAGAGCCATGTTAACCACTCTCCAACCCTGGGAAAGTAGTCTTCCCCCAGGATACATGTAGGATCATCAGGGCCTATCCAGGGATCTCTGTTTCAAAGGGCTCAGGAGAGTCACACTTATCCACCCTCTGGAATTTGATGCGTCACATTAATCCAAATGGATTCCTGCCCAAACTCACTAAGTATGACTTGCCGGTTCTAAATATATCTGCCAGGAGCAGGGCATGTGATTCTGGCCTGGCTGCTGCAGCACCTGAGTAGCGCTTCAGCATTACAAACGCTAGCATGAGTGGTAGCCATAACAACCAGACATTCTGTGCAGGACAACAACAGAGGAGTATTATTTCACAATGGCATGGTGGCACAGTGACACGGTGACATAAAATATGGCAGTTTTCTCTGAACAGGGCAGACACAGGTGCAGATGATGGTGCATGCACATACATGCACACACACACACACACACACACGCATGCGCACACACACACACATAAATGTTTGCACATGTACTGTACACTTGCAAACTTCTTATGTGCAGGTGTGAGAAAAAGGAAGTGGGTGTGCAGGATAGAGATTATGCGCATGAGTTTTTTAACGTGCATGTTCAAGATCTTAATGCTTACTGACACTTACTGACAGAACTATAGATCCTACAAATGCATTCTATTAAGGATAGAAGTACACTATCTGCTAAGTGCAATGGCCTTTTCTTGTGCGTGTACATAGAAATTGCACATACTCTGTATTTTTTATGCATGTACATAACAAAATTTGCACACAAAAAAAAATGTGTGAACTTCTGGTGTGCAAGTGTCAGCTGATGCAAGTATACACACTTGCTTCAGCTCACACTTGCACATCAGACGTTCACACACACACATACAAATTTACCTCGTTCATTAACACATAGACATAAATAACCTGAGTAGCGTAAGAGCTAAAATTAGTACACCAGTTTGTGCAAGCCTGCTATGTACATCAGAGACAGGAAGTAGAGTGTTTGTTTGAAAAAGTAGTGCAGGTGCAAACTTTATTTATGAGTATGTGCATAGCTATGCCTTTTTTTCATTGGCTAAGGGAAAACTCTCTAGGGTTTTCGTTAACTTTCCGGAACCTCTAGCAAACTGCCAAATTCTGCACTTTGAGTGTCTTGTGAACAGCAGGAAGTTGGTGTATCTGTGTATGTGTGGGGGTGGGGTTGGGGGTGGGGTGTTCTTGTCAAACTAGCAAAGTTTAGAGAAGTATCTGCTTCCTCTATGCAAGACAAAACATGATGCAGACCATGCTGCACATTCATACACACACACAAACAAACAAAGGACAGGCAGACAGCCAAAGAGACCCAGATAGTCACCTGCACAGTTTAACACACATAGACAAATACAATCCTTTCTTGCATATGGCTTAAAGTCTCTTTTTATCTTAATTTTCTTTCTTTGGATGGATGGTGACCCATAAAAAGACTGCTATATTCAGTGTTGGCTGTCCTTCTCTGGCCAAAGTCACACTGAAGCGTGGGAGGGAAGGTTGGATTTGTTGATAGTTTCCTGAAGCTGAACCAGCCCCCCCATCCATCCCCCACCCCCCTTAAAGGCTTGATGCTGCTGACTGTCATGCTGTCACTGAGCCGTACTGAGGTTTAAGAGGCCGGTTGTGGGGGGGGTACACATCTAGTCTCCGCCAGCCACGATTCCAGCATCCGATGCTGCAGATTATGAGATAGTCAGCTAGTCCTCTCACATGGCCCCGAAAGTGTGTCAAAATACACTCGGTCACACCAAGATTCTGCCAGCATGTCACTGTCACAACACACAGCACACAGAGGCTGATCAGCTGAGCTTGGTTCACAATAGAATAAGACCTGGGTGTTTCTCTGTACAAAATGTGCCCTAGATGTGCTCTTTCTGTCTTTTTCTCACTCTGTGTGTGTGTGTGTGTGTGTGTGTGTGTGTGTGTGTGTGTGTGTGTGTGTGTGTGTGTGTGTGTGTGTGTGTGTGTGTGTGTGTGTATGTGTGTGTGTGTGTGTGTGTGTGTGTGTGTGTGCTCCACCATCTGCACCTGTGTCTGGCCTGTTTAGAGAAAACTACCGTGTTGTAGGTCACCATGCCATTGTGGACGAATACTCCTCCATTGTTGTCCTGCGCAGTGTGTGGTTATGGCTACCACTCATGCAAGTGTTTGCAATACTGAAGCATTGCTTAGGTGTGTGTGTGTGTGTGTGTGGATGTGTGTTTGCACTTGTGTGTGTGTGTGTGTGTTTCTATGTCAAATCAGGTCCTTTAAAGGTCAGAAATACATATCGTTACATAGTTATGGGAACTGTTTAGTTCGTACCGTAATTGTTGACCAAATGATAATGGTCTTAATAGGGGATATAAATGAGACATGTGTCACTTTAGCCTCAGCTGATAACTGAGTCTAATTACGTCAGATCTTGATAAGCAACTCTTGTTCCCCATGAGTTGCATACGTGGCCTTTCATCTGCATCATTGCATAACAACACATTGCACGCCATTACTTTGCTCTGAGCAAACAGAACAAGCTAATCTCATTTTTACTTTCAACATCTTTCAGCAGCATTGCAACTGCTGCGGTTATGGTTTTGCTTAACTTTGTCTGTTTGTGCTTGGGCAGGATTGCTACTGGATAGATTTTTTGAAACCCAGTATAGTGCTCTACAAAGCCAAACTAAATATCCGCAGTAACTAACATGTTTCAAAGTTAAGTTTAGACTGGAAATTGACTGTATAACACCTCCATTTTGTGACTAATTCTCTTGCTTATTCTTATTAAGAAAGTACATAGACGCATTACCACTATCATACCTACAACATGTTTGTTTGGGCAGTGTGCCAAATTTAAAGGCATTTTCTCTGTTTCAATGTTAGCGTAGTTACAGCACTTTGCCTTTGTGGGGCAGTATAGTGGTGCAGCCTACCCCAAGGAGGAAGCCATACATTTTGGACTGTATCCAATTCAACATTTGGATCACGACACCTTTCACTTTCACCAACAGTGCCAGATACCCAGCTATCGCTGAAGCCTGTGGTCTCCATTCACCTCTCAAGCCTAGTGATGGAATAAAACTCATGATACTCATGACATAGTACATATGGCTTCATTCTATTATATCAGGGATGGAAACTGGCACCAGCCACTGGCAAATGTTGATAAAATATGAAGGTGGCTAGTAGATTTCGAAAACAAAATAATAATTTGCTATTGAGTGGCTGGTGACATTAAAAAAATGTATTTGTCAGTGGCTGTTAAAGGTCAACATTTTGCCATAATATTATGCGACTGTGGCAGTGGTATTTAAATAGACATGATGTGGAATATTAAAGTGCTTTCAGGAATTTCATTACTCTCATTTCGTTACTCATTATTCAAACTATTATGTAATTTCACTTATTGAATGAGCCTGAATCATCTCGTTTAATCTGCATCCAAATTCCACATTATAGCTTATGAGCGAATGGGGGACCAGGTGGACACACTTTAATCCAATTAGGTCGTTGTTGTTGCTGACCCTGCAGACAATCATGGCCGCCAATCCTTTTAAAGGATGCACGAGGCTTTCGAGTGGCACATATGTTTACTTCCTTCCTGTCTGAGTTTTTTGTGTCAGTTTATTTCCTTGTGACAGAGATGGCCATAAATGCAAATGCATAAATGCAATCAGCTGTTTCCCTGTGTGACGTTTCCCCCCTCATACTGTATATTATGTTGGATTAGACAGAGAGGAGAAGATGCAATTACAGTAAGAGACGGGGCGTTGGCCTGCTGTTTGTGATTTTTTTTTCTCTCTCCCCTCCCCCTCCTCTTGCCCTTTCATGCCCTTCTAACTCTCTCTTGCTCTCTCTCTGTCTCTCCATCTCTCTCTATCTCTCTCCCTCTCGCTCTCTCTGTCTTTGTCTCTCTCCCCCCACCCTCCTTAGGGAGGGAGTGCCTGACGTTCACCCTTGATCAGCTGTGACGTGGCTGTGGAGTGGGAGACTGTGAAAGAAGAGAAGAAGACTTACTCACGCAGGCCCAGTAAGAGGGTAGTTTATTATTAACATCAGTATAACTAACTGGTACTATACTAATGCATGTTAACCTGTCCATTTGAAGACAAATATTCTAAAATATGTGTGACATTAACGACATTAACACCATTTGAAGGTTGAAGGAATTTGAAGGTTTTGTGTGAAAGTAGCAAAGGAAAAGTTACACTTGTGATACAATGCGGTGCATCTTACCCACAATGCAATAGCCTGTATTTCAAAACAATCTCTGTATTGACATGCTGGCCGTATCCAAATACACTCAGTAGGCACTGTCTTCTAGTCAGTGACCTTTGACCCAGAAGTTTTGACGTTGTCTATTTACACGGGTGTTTTTAAATCTTGCAGTGACTAATGGGATAGCGTAGTGTGGTTCACTTGCAGACTGCAGAATTCTGCAGGAAGTGGCAGGCCATCCAGGTACCTTTCACCTACTGAAAGCCTACTGAGGTGTTCAGAGATACTAGGTCATGGCTTCCTCAGTTTTGCCCATTACACAGGCAGTTAGTTGGGGTATTCGAATGGACGGCCTGTTCCATTCCACTTCTACAAAGACATACCCAAAGATGGTGGATATGTCAACATGTCTATGGTGAGAAAAGTGGGAATCAGTTCTGGGCTGCATAAATATGTGTGTCGTTGACATGCTTGGCTGTAGTAGCTAGTACCGTGCACTAAAAATAAACTCGGTGCACACCTGAATTAAAGTTGATTTTCTCCAGTGGAGAGTCATACTATCACAGCATTTTCTTTAAATGGGCAGGAAGTCATTATACAATGTCTGAGATGTACATCCACTGCTCAGAAAATTAAGGCTGTTAAATACTCTGAATACTCTGCGAAATGCTAGGGTTTTGCCATACACCTCAGTCACTGCGTGCACATGGACGAGTTGAATCCGATTGGAAATGGTTTGGGATCGTATCGAATTCATGTGCACAGGCTAAAGATCGTATAGGGATTGGTTTCACGAATCCGATTGCGACCCCTGGCTTAAGCCGATGTTAATCCGCTTGGTGCCGCCTTGTGCACGGTATTGGTTTGGATTCGCATACTGCGCATGTAAGACCACTCGATCCCTGAAGCTTCTGTCCCTGATTTTCATCCATACTGAACGTCGAGGCTTTGTAGCGCCTGCTCTCAACAAGTCTCGTTGTCCTCAATTGCTTGTTATATCAAACGCCGACGGCACAGTTCATGTCGTATCAAGGAAACCAAAAACGCTGTTTGTTCTTTCATACGGACTTCCAAACAAAGGAGAATGCACAACATGCATGCAAATGCTGCTCTGTCAACCTCCTCGAGTGCTATCTTTGTTTTGTATGCCGCCAGATAGTTTGTTTATTTTCTTTTTAGCAGCCGTCAACCTGAAGTAGTTCTAACACCACTTGTTGAAAGGAATACAGCGCCATCTAGCGTAGCGGAAACGGCCAGATCTCTGACCATTATCCGCTTACACGAACTCTCATGTGCACAGGGATTTGGGACAGACCACCCGTTGGGTAGCAACACCCAATCCAATACCAATCCAATTCGATCCTACCATGTGCCCGTAGTCAGTGTTGCAGAGCATGCCTCAGCACTGCATAAAGGGGGATCAGCGGCCCCCCCTCGTGTGATCTTGGTTCCAGGAAGAAGCTCGTCATTAAGGATCTTGGCATATCTACCATCTTTGACACACCCCAGTGTGTTGACTCATCCTAGGACACGTGCCTTAACATCACCCATAATTTTGTCCTTGTAAAAGTTGCTGCCCCACCTTTCTAGGCCACAGATCTACCAGGCACCTGCCTCACCACAGCAAATGGAAATTCACAGGGCATGCTTTTACTTGAACAGGAGGAGCATGGCTGTGAGGATCACAGTCCTTGGCTTCATCAGCGGCATCAACACCATCTAAAAAACGGTGTTGAAATATCACAGGCCCGTATAAATAGGCATTGTGCTGGTGTTTTCAATATTTCAACACCAATCAAGAAGGAGAATTTGGCAGCGCTTCCAATGGAAATGTTTCTGTGTGATAAGTGCTGGCAAAATAGCCTACTTGTGTTCATGATAAGCTTGTGCCCAAATGTCAGAATTGTTGTGGTTATGGTCACTTGCCAAACTCTCTTGCCAAAAGCACTTTAAATCTCTGCCTGTGGGTTGTTACATTAAGGCAAAAGCAACTGTGTGAGAAATACAAGTGATGTGAATGTGTAATAGGATACATATTGTTAATTATTCTGGATATTAGATAGTTTCCAAATAACAGTATTGATCCACAAGCAGTACTTCTTCCAAGGCCATGGAGTCCTTCCTATGGCCTATAACTTGTGCTTGATGTAACTGCTTGAAAGTAATTGCGAGGACAAGGTTAATGTGAACAAGCATCACATTGAATGAAAGCTGCTGAGAATTTTTAATTTCTCATTCATTTATTAAACATTCCTTCCTGTCCACACTTTGTTGCGGTATCGAGTTTATTTTTGAACTTGGTATGGTTAAAGCAACTCACTCAGGTTCAAGCCACTCACTCATGAAAGAGTCAACTCATTGGACCAGGTAGCCATTATTATTACATTACACTTAGCTGACGCTCTTACCCAGAGCAACTTACAGATATTTACAGGGTTTCAGTTACAGTCCCTGGAGCAGTGTGGGGTTAAATACCTTGCTCAAGAGCATCTCAACCATCAGTAGGGTGGGATTTGAACCGTCAACCTTCCAATTGCAAGACCAACTCCCTAACCACTAGGCCACAGCTGTCCTATGCTTGTCAGACTGTCTTGATCTGTGTAGATACTGTACATAGATATCTCCTTTGAAACCTCTGACCTTGTGCTTGACATTGATCAGGAGCCCTCCCACACATTTCGATCCCTGCTCGTCTTCTCTTAATAAACAGAGTCGTGTACACATCCACACATTTCACGTTCTGCCTTCACTGGTGCTTAAACTCTGTCAATCAAGCCCATCTTGGACCCTGCAGCTCTATATTGCAGCGAATGTTACATGTGCTTTGTTACCTCCACCAGCGGAGGCCATGTAATCATCTGCGTTTGTTTGTTAGTTAGTTTGTTTGTTAGTTAGCAACATAACTCAAAAAGTTATGGATGGATTTTGATGAAATATTCAGGGCAGGTCAAAGATGGGCTAACTTAAAAGTGCTTAGATTTTGGTGGTGATCTGAGCTGCCCTGGCGGAGGTCTGTGCTCTCTGAGTGCTTTTCTAGTTGTTGTCTGTATTGTTTTTATTCCATTGCATTTACCTGATGCTCTTACCCACAGTGAGTTAAATTTAATCTGGTACAAAGAGAGTCCCCCTGGAGCAACGTGGGGTTAGGATGCAGGTGCCAGAGCGAGCGAGTTATTCACTCCCACACCCATATTCTGCTGGTACAAGATTCAACCTGCAGCCCTCCAATCCCAAAACCAACTGCCTAACCATTAGGCCACAACTGCCTTTTATTGTTTTATAGCTTGTGAAGTCATAGTTCACTATGTGTTACTGATTCAGTGTTATCTGTTAGCTGGTTTTATATGTGTTCCACATTATGTGCACAGCAAGTGCTACTTAAACAATGCGAAGAGTGCATCATGTTACATAACAATGGAGACGAAGGTGTGTGGTGTGAGAAGTCAGAACTTCATGTGGATTTAAGACACTCTGCAGGCATTGTCACCACCACTACCTTCAGCTGCCTCATCACCTAACTACAGTGATTAATGCAGGGTGAAAACAGCACCACTGTCACAACTATCACTTTCTCTAGGACTCTAATATAATATAATATAATATAATATAATATAATATAATATAATATAATATAATATAATATAATATAATATAATATAATATAATATAATATAATATAATATAATAAATATAATATAATATAATATAATATAATATAATATAATATAATATAATATAATATAATATAATATAACATAACATAACATAACATAATATAATATAATATAATATAATATGTCATTGTTACATTGGGTGATATACTACATTGCGCACTATACAGTGACTGAGAAACCTTTCTAAACTTTACCCTTGTCTCACCTTTCTTCTCACCCACCACTTTCCTTTCTCTCTTAATGCCATAACTTGTTCAGCCCACAGCAGAGGGGCTCCCCCTCTGTCTACAGCGGGTGGGGGGTTCTCTCTGCGTGGGGTTCTACTCAGACTAGACCTGTTAAAAGGGAGGTTTACACTTCCTACTGTACTCTTGTGCTTGTGCTTAAACGTGGGGGAGGATAATGTATGTTAGCACCATGTTTTTGTCTGTCTTTCCCTAAATTACCTTTACATCCCCATCGCCATGGACACATTAGTTTATCTAACAAAAACAGCAAAAACGTACATTATTCCGGGCAGCCAGAGAGATGTCACTGAGCCCCGCTTAAACCATTTGGTGGGCCTACCTGCCTCTACCTGTCCGCACGCCTCTCTGCTTTGTGACTGCTATTTAGCTTACTTAGCTCCCAAGGAGGGAGGAGGTGGAACTTTTACATGTTCCGTTAAAAAATGTATATATATATACAGTATGTAATACATCCTATTCTTCCTTCCCTATAGTGTCTTGAAGCAATGTCAACTGTCAGTGACATACAGCTCTGGAAAAAAAAATTGAGACCACTGTAAAAAAAATTCTAAAATGTGCATCTCTACAGTACATCCCTGACAGCCATTTCTTTCCAGTGTCAGTTGAATTTGGAATTCGGGAGAAATGTTGTAAGTAGTGCACAGAATAAAACAAAAATGTTCACTTTACTCACACATATACCTATAAATAGTTAAATCAGAGAAACTGATAATTTTACAGTGGTCTCTTATTGTTTCCAGAGCTGTATATAATACATCCTAATCCTGTTAGTTTGTCTGTCGTTGTCTACCTTGCCTTTGGAAGAGTTCAACGCCTCAGCAATGTCAACTGTCAGTGACATATATGCACATACTGTATAGTGGTTTAGATGTCAACAGAAATTAAATGAAGTGAGTGCAGGTGTCCCCTCTCACCTCCGGCTAAGGCTGCTCGATTATGGAAAAATTCTGAATCACGATTATTTGGGCCAAAACTGAAATCACGATTATTCAAACGATTATTTTGTTTTCCTCAGTAACATGCTTCATTTATTGAAAATGTATTCAAAAACATTTCGAAAAAACATTCTTGTACCTTCGGATTTTCCCCAATACCTTTCTTCGTAAACATTAGCAAGTCTCCTTTGATGTCTCAACAGTGTACAAACACTACAAATGTCTAATGTATACATCTAATGTACAGTACAAACAGTGGAAAATAATTAGGACAAAAACATTGTTGCCCTCGATTTTATTTGTTTTGAGATCGTTTGGCCCTGAAATCGTTATCACGATTAGAATTCGATTAATTGAGCAGCCCTACCTCCGGCGTACATGACGGCCAGCATGATGGAGGAGATCCAGGCCACCTGGCTGTAGGAGGCGTTGAAGATGTTCTGGATGTCCTTGAAGAAGACGGTGGTGGCCTTGGGGAAGGCGTAGGAGAAGCCGATGGAGATGAAGGCTCCCACCACCACGGCCCAGCCCCAGTCCCCGTCAGGGGGGGGCACCAGCGGGGGTCCTGCGGCAGGGGGTGGCATCTTGGGCCCTGCTCACTCTGGAGGGGGGAACACAGAGAGACACATAGTGAAGGGTCTGTCTGAGAGAGAGAGAGAGACAGACAGACAGACAGACAGACAGACAGAGACAGACAGACAGACAGAGATAGAGAGAGAGAGAGATGAGGAGGCAGAGAAAGAGGGCGAGGGGGGACAGAGAGAGACAGAGAGAGAGAGAGAGAGAGACAGACAGACAAACAGAGATTAAGAGAGAGACAGAGATGAGGAGGCAGAGAGGAGGCAGAGAAAGAGAGAGGGGGGGCAGAGAGAGACAGAGACAGACAGACAGACAGAGATAGAGAGAGAGAGAGAGAGAGAGAGAGAGAGAGAGAGAGAGACAGACAGACAGACAGACAGACAAACAGAGATTAAGAGAGAGACAGAGATGAGGAGGCAGAGAGGAGGCAGAGAAAGAGAGAGGGGGGGCAGAGAGAGACAGAGACAGACAGACAGACAGAGAGAGAGAGAGAGAGAGAGAGAGAGAGAGAGAGAGAGAGAGACAGACAGACAGACAGACAGACAGAGAGAGACAGAGATGGGGAGGCAGAGGGGAGGCAGAGAAAGAGAACGGGGGGGGGGGGGGGCAGAAAGAACGGGAGATACAGAGAGAGAGTGAAGGGTGGACAGAGAGAGAGAGAGCAAGACGAAGATGGAGAGGCAGAAGGTAGGCAGAGACAGAGATGAGAGGCAGAGGGGACGCAGAGATAGAGAGCGGGGGGGGGGGGCAGAGAGAGAGAGAGAAACAGAGACAGAAAGATTAAGAAAGGAAATATACCATGTATTCTAGTGTGTGTGTAACCTGGGGGGTTTCTGTAGGCAAAGCATGTACTAGAGGTTTTCCTAGAGGTGTATCCCTCAGTGTGTGTGTGTGTATGTGTGTGTGCATATGCAAATCAGTCAATTCACTCTTGTGTTTTGGGTGAGATATTCCACCATAACACCAGAATGCCCCATTAGCAAGCATGCCTTTGGTGCTATGCATGGTCTTGGTTCAAAATGAATCATCACTGGTATCAGAATGAATCTCTCTGTCTGTTACACTGAGGCAATGTAGAGGCCCTGGGACGTGTCCTGCATCATAATTGCATTGGACTAAATGCCACTGAGTCAGACCGGTAAATCTAATTCAGACCATCTCATCACGTGGTCGGGGAAGATGCAAGATAAACCCACACGTCATACTCCAAACCAGATGTGGATTTCCAGTAGATATGGGGGATGGGGGAAGGGGAGGGTCAGGGGAGGGACGGGGAGGGACGGGGGTTGGGCTGACACATAACTAAGGGGATAAGAGGCTGGATGTTCTGGGCATAGACATCCTATACATATATATATAGGATGTCTATGGTTCTGAGTAGGTTGACTAGGTGGGTTGTCTGTGTGTTTTTTTTTTTTTTTTTACTTTTTTTACTTTTACTGGGTCTTGTGCATTGCTGTGTATGAAAAATTGAGAGGACAATTGACAATGTCATAGTATGATAGTTTGTATTTGTTTAACTGTGCCTTTATTTTCCAATAAAAAAGCATATTTTAAAAAGGAAGACCATGCAATGTTTACGACGTAAATGAGCTTGTAGCTTGATTTGTGTCCTCTATTGTAAGTCGTTTTGTATAAAGTGTAATGTAATTTAATGTAAAATGAGAGTTGGGTCATAAGTCTGCA
Source organism: Coilia nasus (assembly GCA_027475355.1). NCBI lineage: Eukaryota > Metazoa > Chordata > Actinopteri > Clupeiformes > Engraulidae > Coilia > Coilia nasus. Next base: position 33,267,142 of record CM050199.1, read on the forward strand.
GAGTTTGTGCTGAATCTGATGAATTACACAGCTTTTTGATCTATTTCCATTAGCTGCTGAAGCACTTTTGAATCTATTTTCGTCACCTTCACAAAGTGAGTTTGGGCGTTTTAGGCAGAAAGAGCGGAAGTAAAGTTTAATGAGTCATAGGACCTTCAGGTGAGCAGTCACGTACACAGGTCATTTGTGTTTTCCTCTCAGAAAGGTCATTATGATAGATTACTGCCAGTGCAAGTCGCAGAAATCGTATGTTTACCCGACCTCAGCCTTCAGAAGTAAATAGAGGAGAACTGCCGTGAATATTTCACACAAAGCCTTACATTCTGACTCTGTGAGCCTAGGACTAAGAATTACAGCTCTGGGAAAAATTAAGAGACCAATGTAAAATTATCAGTTTCTCTGATTTAACTATTTATAGGTAAATGTGTGAGTAACATTTTTGTTTTACTCTGTAAACTACTGACAACATTTCTCCCAAATTCCAAATTCAACTGACATTGGAAAGGAATGGCTGTCATACATGTAGAGCTGCTGATTTAAAAAAAAAATTCAGTGGACTCCATAAAACAGGTACTAGGTCTCTGCAGGCATACTACCCAGGGGAAGTGTTACCTGGCTGCCTTGGCCAGGTATCTGATTATTTAGAGGTGTGTCTGACTGCCACGTCTGGGCAGCCCTCAGGCCAACTGTGCTGGGCGAGGGATCACCTTGAGCCGGTGCCATCTCAGGAGAGTGGAAATAAGGGCAGGGCCAGCACTGACGGCCAACTCACAAACTGTGTTTACAAACCAAACAAGGATGCATATCACGTGTGTGCATGTGTGTGTGTGTGTGTGTGTGCGCATGCGCGCGTGTGTGTGGGTATGTGTGGGTGATTGGTTCAACGTGCACGCACGGCGCACGCACGCATGCACGCATACACAAACACACACACACACACACACACACACACACACACACACACACACACACACACACACACACACAAAGAGTCAAAACCACTCACAGATATGACCTCATGCATATATCTCATTTCCTCTCTCTCTGTGACACACACACACACACAAGCACATGCATGCAGCCACCCATTCAACTGGTCAGAAAGCACTAAGCTTTTCCTGTTTTTAGTTATGTGCTTTGTGCATAGGAGAGGTGCATTCATGGAATCGACCGCTCCATAGAGATGCATTCATTATTTAAATGCTGTGGCCAGGCACAGGTTACTCTGTGCTGCAATATTGCACTGCATACAGATCTCTGATTTTAACATGTTATGCTGCTTTCATGTGCTATTAGAATTAGGTAAATACAAGTTCCCAACCTGAGAAACACACACAGAATACCCCATCAAATTGTAATTTGGGAAATTGGGAGACAATTTAGATATATGTTTTGGAATTGAGACGACTTTTAACCTTTCAACCGGGTGCGGAACAATACAGGATCGGTCATGAGTTATATTTCAACAGTTAGCTTTGGTTATGCACACATTTCCCATATGCAATTTGCCTACGCTTAGCATGTAGCAGAGCAATGCAGTGTACTGTTTTAACTGTAGCAGATATGGTTTGCTAGCGTGGTCTGAAGTTCATACAACCAGCTAAAGTTAGATAAGGCCGTCCCTGTACTGTGTGTTCCTCCTATTACAATGGTTTAGTTTTGTCGTTGGTGTATGTAGGTGAAACCATAGCACTGCCGTCTCTCATTTTGCTAATTTTGTCAACAAAAGCTGTAGAACATAATGCTCTTGTGGTTCCCATTTCAGACGTGGGGGAGTATCATGTTCCCAGAGGCACGTGAACGCAGCATAGCAGGCCGCATCACACACATCATGACTCCGCACTTTTAGGAACAAGGATACGGTTTCTTCTCCTGCACTGCAGTCTTGTTTCCTCCTCTCTCTCTCTCTTGCTCTCTCTCTCTTTATCACTCTCTCCCTCACTCTATCACTCTCTTTCTCTCTCTTTCTCTCTCTCTCTGCCCCCCCCCCACTCCAGAGTCAGCAGGAACAAAGATGCCACCCCCTGCTGCAGGACCCCTGTTAGTGAACCCTATTGCTCTCTCTCACTCTCTCTGTCTCTCTCTCTCTCTCTCTCTCTCTCACTTTCTCTCTCTCCCCCTCTCTCTCTCTCTTCTCTCTCTCCCTCTGAGTTTGTGTACAATCAGCTAACCTCGCCCTGCTGTCAATGTATGCCAGGCTTCAGCTATACTGACAGCCTGGGTCACTTCCTCCCGTTATCGCCATATATGAGACCTGCAGACATAAACACACTCATAAACACTCTTTCTCTCTATCAAACACATACGTACACACACACAAGACAGAGACAAGGAGGCCTTAGAAGTGTATTCCAATGTTACACTTGCACATATGCTGCACTCACACACACACACTCTCTGTCACACACACGCACACGCACACACGCACACATAAATGCACACACACACATTCTCTCTCACACACACGCACACACACATACATGCACACACACACTCTCTCTCTCACACACACGCACGCACCCACACACACACACATACACACACACACACACACACACACACACACAGACCCACACACACAGACACACACATACACAAATGCCGTCTCAATCAGGTAAAATAGAAACGTCAGCAGTTAAAAGTGAATGTCAGCAGGATGGTAACATCTCACCATATAATCACATCACCCAACTGCACTAAATATGGCTGTGATAATTACTCAGGTAGGTGCATCAGCACAGGCCTGTAAATGGATCTCTAAACAGCCTCTCTCTCTCTCTCTCTCTCTCTCTCTCCCTCTGTGTGTGTGTGTGTGTGTGGGGGGGGGGGGGGGTCTGTAAGCAGACATTAAAGAGTTTAAATATACGGTGTATATTTGAGTAAACACACTAAAAAACTAAACGGTTATTGGGACAGAGATGTGAGCTGAGCTGGGTTGATGGGCATGGTTGACACTGAAGGGAGCTTTAAAATATACTGCTGTCACTTAATATTTGAACTTTGTTGAACATTGTAAAAAACAGTACTGTGTAGTTGGGGGTTCCCCCTGAGGTGATTTCTTTTCAGCTTTTTCCTGCCCCCACCCTTCACATTTTCTACGATTCCCTTTAGGTTATTATTGTATCAAAACATTTGCCATCAAAATTTACAACGCTTTTGACAGACGCATCACAAAGAGTTAAACATAAAACTAGAGACTCTAAGACCTGGCTGTGAAGAGGAATTTAGGCTGAAAAGGCCCATGGGTGGGCGGTTGCCATGGCATTACTTGGGCGGTTACTTGGGTGGTTGCCATGAGACAACCAGCGCTGCCTGAGCAGGCAGAGATAGGTACGGTATCTCAGAGGGGACATTTCAGCATGTGGTCTTGCCGTTTGAAACTCAGATGACCCTCCCTTATCAGGTCCTTACGGACAGGCATACGGTAAGATGCTGTAATCAGATTAGGGTCTGCCAGAGCATAACACGTGTGACATAGCAAATGAGTAAACATGGGCCTCCAGGGGGCTTGAGGAACCGTAAGCTGCTTACACACTGTGTTACAGTTATAACCTCTGCCATGGCTTTCAAAGTTGGTAACAAATTCACATTAACACATTGAGCTATATGGAGCATACTAGGAAGAGAGAGAGAGAGAGAGAGAAGAGAGAGAGAGAGAGAGAGAGACAGAGACAGAGAGACAGAGAGACAGAGAGACAGAGAGACAGAGAGAAATAGAGAGCAGACTATTTTCCTTCTGGGGCAAATACACATGTGCAGTGGGGTGAGTGAGTGAGTGAGGGAGTGAGTGTGTGAGTGAGTGTGTGAGTGAGTGAGTGAGTGAGTGAGTGAGTGAGTGAGTGAGTGAGTGAGTGAGTGAGTGAGTGAGTGAGTGAGTGAGTGAGTGAGAAAAGTGTGTCAAAATTGAATATGCCTCATTAACAATTTCAGATGTATTACAACTTATACATATTAAACAGAGAAGTAAATTTACTCAGAGATGCAAATTCACACACACACACACACAGCACATCATCTATACAGTTAGTATAACTAAGTCTGCTTAAGGCCAAGCTTAATGAATGATTTACACTAAAAGTTGAAAACTACAGAAAAGTACAGCGATGATAACAATACTAGGATACATTGACATTCTTTAGCCACTGAAAACAGCAGTTTGGTTGAGCTACCATTGACCTGCTAGACGTTCATTTTGGTGGACTTAGTTTGAAGTAAAGCTTTATAAAAATGACACCATTCGATTCCTAAATTCCTACTCTATCAGACAGACTGTAATTAAGGTGGCCCTGTTTCCATGGCAACAAAAACCTCTATTTATGCTCATGCTTGTTGCCCACATACCAAAGCTGATTGACAGCCCTCAGCAGAGGGGCGGGATAGCAACAGGCCAATCACAAGGCAGAGCACTTGGCTACGGTTGCCGTGTTCAGAAAGGTACTGCAAGGCGCTCAGATGACCTGTAAAGTCATATGAACCAGGTAAGAACACACACACACACCCACACAAACACACACACACACACACCAAATACGGGTCTGGAACCTGAAGCAGGTAGGGTGGGGCGTGTGTGTGTGTGTGTGTGTGTGTGTGTGTGTGTGTGTGTAATTGTGTTTATGATTTGTGTACACTTCCTCTCTAACCTTCCCTCAAGGTCACCGATGAAGGACTGCTTGGACGTGTGCCCACAGCCAGACTGGGAACAGCAAATCATGCATTTTTAATTACTGCAGACCGAATTTACACCCACTCTCTGGGCCCAACCACCTGTGCTGTGCTTGTGTTCTTCCTCTCTGGGTTACGTTTTACTTCACTGTCCCTGTTACACCAATTAGGTTCAGTGTAACGAAGTGTGTAACAACATGTAACATTATGTACTTACGCAGTACCATATGATTAGGGTTAGGGTTACTGTTATGTATGTACAGTGTAAGTACATAATATTGCATGTTGTTACATGTGGACATGTTAAAAAAGGAAACATAAATTAAAAAAATTAATATATATATATATTCCCTATTTTTTGTCTTTCGTTTCTCATCATGTTGGCTTTGCTCCAACATTCTTTTCCATGTGGATTCACTGCTCCCTAATCAAACATGTTGCGAGTGAGCTGGCTTCTGCACAAGTGGCTCTTTGTAAAGAGTGGAGCGGGAAGTCTGTGCACCCTGAACTGCATGAACCTGACGTCAGGTAGGGGGTGTCCATTGAAGTAAAGGGGCTACCTGTTGGCTTACTGCTGAGAAACCGGCTTTAAGAAGTGACTGCTTTGAGCTCCATGGTCAAGCATTGTTTTCACACAAAACATGTCGGCAGAATAAAGCAAAACAGTAGGCTACATTTAATACATGCTTAATGCATATTAATACCTATTCATTGATATTAATTCTTAAATAGTATGAGAATTGTTCATGTACTATCAGTGCATACTATGTATGAAGTTAAGACATATAAGAGCTTATAAGAGAGGTAAAGGGCTCTGTGTAGGTTAAACCTTTTCTCCTGTGATACTGTCTGCCTGGAAATGTTCACCTCTCATAGAAATGCCAAAGGTTTTCACAGACTAGGTCAACACAGTCCTGAGGCTGTGTAATTTGCTTACTACTAGCAGTTAGCGTTTAGGTGACCTCGAACCAGGAAGTAAGTTTAACTGCTTTATAACGTTATCCGTGTTTACACTGCTACCAGTTACAGGATGCTGGGCATGGCTCCCCCAGACAGTGCTCGGCTTGGCAGCCCGTCATAGGGCTCAGCACTACTCAAAAGAGTTGCCTCATGTGCCCTATATTTACTGTCACCCTCCCTCACCCTGTAAAATATCTTGAGCTTAAAATGACCTTGGACTGCTCAATTTACCTTCAATGAATAAGACATGCTCCTATGTCTGAACTGGTAGAACAAGCTATCCTCGGTATCATTGACAGGTAAAACAAGCTAAGCTAATAGAATACGCTTTGCAGTGCATCATGGGATAGCAGGCTGTCATGGTGCTCAACATTACTGAAGGAGTTGCCTTCCGTGTCCTTTGCATATACTGTTTAAAATATCTTCAGTTTAATCATGACCTTGGACTATTCAATCTACCTCAAATAATTGTAAATAAACTATAAATAAATGTATTAATGCAAAAATAATGCTTTAAATAAAATATATTTCAGGGGAATATATAACAGGGGATCATCGGTTTCACTGACAGGCAGCAACAAAACACCACAGGTGCTATGAGTAGCTTTGCATGAGTGTGTCATTCATCATGCATGAATGACTGCCATGTGATGACCAGTAATCCATTTACCAGATAAATGGAAAGGCATAATGTTCAGCAGACCTCCTGGCACAAAACTCCTGCAGTGTTTGTGCTAATAAGACCCTGCATACACAGAGCAATGATTGAGCTAATCAGACCCTACTGTACATTCACAGAGCAATACCTCAGCTAATCAGACCCTGTGTTGCCCAGACCAGCTCTTGAGCTAATCAGACACTACATACCCAGAGCAACGCTTGAGCTAATCAGAAGTTGCATACACAGAGCAATGCTTGAGCTAATCAGACCCTACTCTACATTCACAGAGCAATACCTGAGCTAATCAGACCCTGTGTTGCCCAGACTAGAGCCCTGCACTGCCGCGGGAACCGCGGGACCCGACGCACAACAGTGCGACGCGGGACACATTTTGAAAGCTCGTTGCGGGAGCGGGCACGGGCGGGAGCGGGACTGCACAATGCGGGAGCGGGCGAGTGGGATAATAAACTGCAGTCCCGCAAACTAAATATGAGTGCAAAATAACATTTAAAATGATTAATGTATGCATATTAAACTAGGGTGACCAGATTTCCAGAGTCTAAAACCGGGACACTATGTGTGACGTCATGCGCGTGCACATTCTCTTAGGCATTGTCGTGTAGTAGTCTAGTCTGCTATCGAAGAAAACCGTTAAAACACGGCCGCTGTATACTGCAAGATACATTGTAACATTGACTGCGAAGATTTCGCAGAGCGCACCTACCATTGTCACTCTCACACACACACACATTGACTCTGAATTACTGGAAACTTCATTAGGCTTTAATTTAACAGTTTTGTATATGCGATCGCTGTAATTTGGGCAGCTTGATGTGGTGTAGGGTGGAAACCGGGACATTTTTGCGTCCCGACGGGTTTTTGTCGGGACTCGGGACACGCGACTAAAAATCGGGACTGTCCCGGTCAAACCGGGACGTCTGGTCACCCTATATTAAACACAATTTGTGCTGGATATTTGATTTGTTATTAATAAAAACATTTTAAGTAGCCTAAATTTGGTCTAATCTCGCGGACATTTTAGACAATGCCTTTCCGGTTTTCCGTGTTTGATAGTTTTACAAATGTTGTAAATGTCAGTTACTGAGCCCTGTATGGCTGAGCAATAATATGTTACCAAGTTACCACCTAAGGAATTATGTGTGCGGGGGTTTTTTCCAAGCCAATGAAAAGACCTTTTGTGACAAAGAAAGCGAACGTCTCCATCTTGCGGGATTTGCGGGCGGGAGCAGGACAAAACATTGCAGATGCGGGCGGGAGCGGGCATGAAAATTACAATTCTTTGCGGGCGCGGGTGGGAGCGGGACTGCACAATGCAGGAGCGGGCGCGGGCGCGGGAGCGTGAGCGGGCGCGGGAGCGTGAGCGGGGGCGGAAGCTGCATTGCCCAGACCAGCTGGGGTTATCAGACGCTGCATACACAGTGCACAGCGCACCTGTGCTTGTGCTAATCAGACCCTGTGCACCCAGAGCAGCTCTTATGCTAATCAGACACTACATACACAGACCAGCTCTAATGCTAATCAGACCCTGCGTTGCGCAGACCAGCTCTTGTGCTAATCAGGCGTTGCATACAGAGCAGCGCTAGTGCTAATATCAGGCCCTACATACAGAACAGCTCTTGAGCTAATCGGACTCGAGCTGCTTGTGCAGACTTGAGCATCTGTGCCTCAGCTCAGCAGACTGGTGCGAACCAGTATGAGTAACCTAAGAAGAGAAAGCAGAGAGAGGGGGAATACTGCCATGGTGACCCAAGGTGAACAGGAAAGCAACAGCAAAGACAAACAGCACTAGAACTTGATTCACAGAATGGGGTGTCACACAACAACAGAGAGCAATGCTGTTTTTAACCGAAATATGGGTTAAAAGGTGTTTAACATTTCTATTACTGTAAGTCATCTGTTGTCATGGCTGCCCCCTGCTCACGTGCGTGGTGGGTTAAATGCAGAGGTGAATTTCGTTGTGTGCACTGTGTGCTGTGCTGTGCTGTGCCGTGTGATCACAATGACAAAAATGGGACTTTCATTTAATTTCGCTTTGAACCCTCAGCACATGCATCAATCAGTGAAGCAGGTGATGGATACAGATACCACAGCTTACTTGTTAAACATAGAAAGGGGATCCCATGAATTTTAAATTGCTGAGCCACAGTTTAGCATATAGTGTACAAGTGTGTAAAGCTACACTCAACAACCCAACCCTCCTCAGTGCACTGCGCACACTGCAATTTCTCTTCAGCGAATGTCTCTGGGGTAACACCTCTCACAAAACATACTTTAGATAAGTACGCCCACAATTCATTATTGCACTGAGGTGCAATCAATAGACAACAATGTTCAATTTGGCCACAAATCAAATTGTGGATTTGACGCACCGGTAAAATACATCTGTGGCTATAGACTGTTCTACAAATAAATTACAGATGGATATTGCATCTGTCACATAAATGGAAGCACAATAAAACTATAAAACGAAACAAATAAAAATGCTATTCTATTTTTTTCACTTCTCTCATTGCCATAAATACACCAGAAGGCTGATTCATACACTGGTTATATTTTACGTCCCTCTGGGTAGGCCTTAAATAGGCAAACCAGTGTGCAACAGTGCTTCCCCAAAGACAGTGGAAAGTGGAAAATCAAGCTATTTTAGCTATTACAAGACATACCGGTAATTCATCCCTTGAGAGTGAACATTGCAGCATGTGTTTTTTAAAGCAGCACTAAGTAGCTTTTTCAACCTGAAAATAATGTTTCCAGAATCATTTCAGTTGTTCATCAACTCTATACAGGGTGAACGGCACTTTGCACAATGTGCACAATGTTAGGACTGCACAATGTTAGGAAACAATATTGCTAAATGTTGTTCTTGGCCAAATATTAATGTGGTGTGAATGTACCATAGCTATGTAATGTAGCATTCATAAGTAACCTCATGAAAATGTATGATTTATTGCAGTTAAGCTGTGTTTTGAGATACATATAGCTATTGCACATGTCAGCATTAAGATATTGCAGTATTTTCCACACAAAGCACTTAGCATCAACGGTAGCATCAACGGTAAAAAGCAGCTCTTACTATGTGCACTCACTCCAGTAGTGATTTGCATGTGAGTAAGCCGGTGGTATCACATCGACCTGGCCTAAGTGCAGTCCCTGTGGCAGCCTGACTGAGAGATTTGCATATGAGAGAGGCAGCGGTACACAGCGCTGCAGCTGGGGTGGTCTGTCTGCACTCAGGCGGATTCTGTGTCACCTTGGTAGGAGGGACGGGGCCCAGTGGACCTGAGCTTTCACTAGAAAGCAGCGGCGCGAAACCTGAGGTAAGACTCAGTGGACGCAGTGAAGGGAAACGTGGAGAGGAGAAAAGGAAGGTCGGTCACCAAATGACCAGGGAGGGAGTGGAGGAGAAAGAAAGAAAGAAAGAAAGAAAGAAAGAAAGAAAGAAAGAAAGAAAGAAAGAAAGAAAGAAAGAAAGAGTAACCTAAAGGAGAGACCTTTAGCATGCTATTCTATACCTTGTACTGCTGTGGACTTACGCTCTCATTGTTCACTTCATTAAATAATATGCAACTCCATTTTGTCTTCTATGCAGAGAAACTCACCACGAGATCTCCCCTCGTCTGCTGTCTGTACTGGGTATCAAAGCAAAGCCTTGTTTAAAATCAGTTTAAGCTGTAACTGTGACTTATTCAGAGCTCTCAGGCATCAGAAACCTCAAACAGTTGAACAGCCTGAGAGAGGCAGAGAGACACTTCACCTTCACACTTTCAAACTGAGCAGCTTCTGTGGTTTTGATCTGGAAACGTGGCAGTTGGCTGAGCGAACAGTGAACAGTGGCAGTAGTTTGTCCAGAGAGCGACTGAGAAAATGACCATTTAACGTGCCCTGAGGTCTGCTCCAATCACAGGCCTGACGGGGACACCATGGCCCCAGCCAGACCCTCACAGATGGTGATCCTGTGACTAAGCTGTGGAGGATTGCTAACTGTGTATATACAACTCTGGAGACCACTTTAAAATGATCAGTTTCTCTGATTTAACTGTTTATATGTGCAAGTAAAGTGAACATTTTTGTTTTATTCTGTAAACTACTGACAACATTTCTCCCAAATTACAAATTCAACTGATACTGGAAAGGAATGGCTGTAATACATGTAGAGATGCTGATTTTAGAAAATTTGTAGTGGTCTGTTAATTTTTTCCAGAGCTTTATTACAAAAATGTTTTATTTTACTTGTATTATTATGTTATTCTTATTTAATTATGTTAGGGAAGCTTTAAGTTTGATTATATTTAGAGGGTCATTGGAATACATATGGATTGTCCCTAATAACAATATCAGACATCCCAATTTTGTTAAATCACTACAAATCAATTCTAGTTTTGCAGATGAGGAAACCAAAGTAAGTACAAACTGTGTGTGTGTGTGGGTATGTTTTGCTTACCCTAAGGGGTGTGGGGGATTTGAGTAGCTTGTTGGCTCCTGTTTGTCCCTACCTGTGGCCCTGCATTGGCCACATGTGCAAGGAATGTGCAGAGGTCAAAGGTCAAATGTCAGACAGTGATTTAAATACCTCAGGAAAGTGAAAACACACCAGGCATGGGTCGCCCTCTCCCCTGCAGATCCTTTTTGTATAGATGGCTTTGAGCCCTGCATACTCCAAGTCCTCAGCTACTAAAGCTAAGACTCACTGTTTCAGCATACTTGTAAGGAAGTTAATCAAGAGAGGTGGTTGGAGGGGGGGTGTTTTGAGGTGATCTGAAAGTATCTGACGTGGTCTTTGTGTAAGAATATTGATGAAAAGCAGAGGCCAAACTTTCATAGCCATGTACAACATTGAGTACATTCGGCGGGGTGGTTAGGTGATCTAAAAGTATATGACGTTGCTGTTTGCGTGAGAAAGTTGATGAAAAGCAGAGGCCAAACTTTTGTAAACATGTACTACATTTACGTCGCTAATAAGGCACACCAAGCTGAATCTGGAGACACCATCACAGGTCTTAAACACAGTTCTCACACTACAAGACCTGGCCCAAAGACCTGGCCCCCATCTACGCTATGCTCCTGATTCTAGTCCATCCACATTTTGGGACTAAAACCACAATTATATGATGAGATTAGGAGTGAATCTTTAACCTGCTTCGCTAATCCAGTTTCGCTAAGGTGCCTTCAGACTGAGCTCTTGCCGTTAAGTTACACATCACTGATCAAACGAGGAAAAATTATTTAACCATTCACCATTCAAATGTATTCCTAGTACCTGCACCTAGTACCAATTTGTTAATCAAACGATCATACGCCGTTCTTTTTGTTAACAGGTTGTGCAAATAAAACACAAAACCTGCTCCCAAACGCTTTGGCAAACCTCCCAGCGACTGTTGACATCATGGCACCCACAAGGAAGGGAAAAAGGGAAACATAACGGCCTCCATCTTCTCTCCTGAGGCCGGGGTATAAAGCTCTGTAAATATGGTCCACTATCAGAGAGAAACAGGAGTCCACTAGCGGCCCAGGTGGCCTTTGAAGACCAGGATTTCAGTGTTACGCAGAGCGAACAGGAACTTCTGGCTCTAGGCTTTCCCCAATAGATAAATGACTCTGAAGGAACAATAGGCCCATTGAGAGTTGGGGTTGATATCCCTTTTTTGCTTTTAAGAAAGCTTGGCTCGGATGGCTGGCTCTGCCTTCCAAAATAATCAAAAAGGAAAAAAAAAAAACAATAAGAAACACCCACCTACATACAAACACTGCTTTGAAGGAGTGATCTTTCCATCAATTTTAGTCGATGTTTAAATGGTGGCAAGGTAAAGTAAATTAAAGCAATGGTTTTGGCTATATCGGGTGTATGGAAACTAATGCCAATGCCCTTTTACTGTAAAAAAAAATATATCTATCAAGCTTTCAAGATTGTTATCATGAAGCAAAGAGATCAGGCACATGATTAGTTGTATTTCAATGGAATGTGTTGATTGCTATCTAAAACAGGTAATTCACTAGTCATTACTATATTAAGCGGCTTTTACATTTCAACTAGCTCTCTTTTCTGCCTTTATGGAAAGACATCTAAGCAGGAGCAGGTGAGAAATTTTTGATGCATGAAAACAGATCAAAATAATTTCCTGAGAAACGATGTGTATGTCATCTGTTTGCTGAGCAAATGTCCCCCATTAATAGGCAGTGAAATACACCACCACTTTCTTCCACCACTTTTTTCAAGCGCAAAATAAGCTACATTATCACTTTAATAACGTTCTTTCCATCATTGTATAATACAAAGCAACCCTGTTGAGAAACCTGAGGCATTTTAGCAGCACAAACTGCTGTGAAAAGACAAGGGCATGTATTTATTTACTTGTTCTATTCACTTTTCAAACTTGACACACGCCCAGTGTTCAAGCAAGGGATGACTGTGAAATACAACTAAAAGCCACAACCAAACCTACAGCATGTGATAAAGCAAAGGGTAACCTGAGATATCTAAGAAAACAACAGATTACACTAGGATAGCAAGGATATTTTTACAACGTGGACACCCGTCGAGTCTTCCACGGGGAACGATTTCACATTTGGCCCAGCGGACATGAACAAAACACCAAAAACTACATCAGAGGGAAAGCGCTGTGAGTACAGTTTCGCTGGTCAGTGGTCCCATCGAAAATGCAGTTCCATTAGTGCAGTTATAATCCTGAATCTTGCAGTACATCACACCACTCCACCATGCCACTTCACTTCATCTCTTAAAAATGCATCTTTGAAAAAACATTGACTGATTGACTGTGACCAGCCCTTTTGTGCAATGCAATACAGAATTTTGATTCAGTTCTGTGAATCTTGAACATATCACATTTCTGAACATATTTTTGACCTGTGTTATTCTTTTTTTGTTTGATTGTTTTTTAATATGAACAAATAGTGCATCATATGTGTAGTGATGAGGTGAAAAGGTTATCACCAAACAGGAAGACAAAAATAGCAAAGCCACACAGCATGCACAACTCAAAATACAAGAGAAGACAGGAAACCGGCTTCCCTAAGCGGACGTGAACTTTCAGTCGCACTCTGGCTTCTCATAAATGAAGTGGGACGGTTTTACTCACCACAGATGAACTGGCTGAGCTTTTTCCACTTGTCTGTTTACCAAATCACCAGGCGACAGTAACAACAGCCGTTCAACACACAGGCTCCATGAAGGACAACCGAGTAAGGCTACACTCTATTTAACAACACAGTAGCAATCAACTCCAGCCTTTCGCCATTTCACAAGGTTAAACACCTGCAATTTAGCTTCAAAATGACTTCAGAATTTGCTATCGGTAGTTGTAGGTGCAGTTAACCTGTAGTCACGCCCTAAAGTCACCACATACTAACAGTAGCTTCAGAAGTTAACATGACAACAAATTAGTTTGGGTACGAAAATTACCCTGCCAACAGTCATGCGTGGTGACTGTCTACTGTACTGGCCAGAAGAGCAACAGTCATTATGTCCTCTGTCATATGATGACAGTCTAGAAAAACTTAAAACCTGCAAATTAAGCTTACAAAAAAAAAACACTGCAGTGCCTTCAGTAGGTGTTCCCATGTAAGGGTATGCTGTATATTCAGAGTGTGATGGTTAAAGGACTGAAATACAAGCAGAACCATTTATAAAACACTTGAACTCACACTTGACCTAGAAAGAATTAGGGGCAAACTCCCACTAGGTACTTTTCACTAGTACCGTACCGGAGTGCGGTTGTCTCTGGTCCCTGGTCTGCACTCACACTGTATAATATCAAACGGTCCCCAGGCATGGTTGAGTTGGGTTGCTGTGTTTGAGATCACACTACATGCATACCAGGCCCGAGTCAACTAGTGTACTAGGGCCCGGTACCAATGACACAAGTCAAGTGTACTGGGGCCTGGTATAGATGACACAAGTCAAGTCAAGTGTACTTAGGCCCAGTTTCTAAGTCCAAGTGTGCTTGGGGACAGTACTTGGGCCCGGTAAAGTGTAAGTACACCCTGACACACACCAATCTAAGTGATCAGAAACTGGCTTATTCTGGCAGTTTTTGAGATAATGTTCATTATCAGTATCATCATCTCCCAACATCCTCCAACCTCCTCTGACCCTTTCCTCAAACAACATTTATAAGCAGCAAAGACCCATGGGAAAGCATATTTTAAACAAGTTCTCATCTATTTCCCTCAAGGGGTTTCAATGGGGAGAAACAGGCAAGATAAAAATAGATTGAGAGAGACAATAGAGTGTCTTAAGCTTAGGTTTGAGCTTATCCTACTGTAAAAAAAAGAGAAGTGGTATTTCACAGCTGGGTCATTTTGGTCCAATTTAAACTCAACTTAAGAGCAGAAATTATTCTATTTTTCATCTTAATGTATTCTAATCTCATGTTATCCTTCTTAAGGGCATCCTTGTAGAAACAGTTAGTATCTCAACAAAAGCTGACTGATTCATTGTGACACAAAGACATTTTGTGTGAGAAGAGATTTGAGTGAGTGAGTGAGTGAGTGAGTGAGTGAGTGAGTGAGTGAGTGAGTGAGTGAGTGAGTGAGTGAGTGAGTGAGTGAGTGAGTGAGTGAGTGAGCGAGCAAGTAAGTAGGTGAAAAAGAGAATGAGTGATAGCATCAGATCTCTTCCACTGAGGAACAACCACACAGCCCAGAACACACACAGCAAGTAGAACACTGGTTCTGTGCCAACTCTGTTAGCGAAAATAGTCCATCCTTTGTTTGTGGTGCACACGACATCACATGCTACTTATATGCGACAATGTTTGTTGGCTAAGTTATATGTAAACAGTCATTTAGACTCCCCCGCCCAGACCAAAGGCCCTTCAAACAGTCACAGACTTCCCGTTACCAGCCCCGGCAGATGGGCTTCCCTGGGAGACGTGGTTCTGCCTGAGGTTTCTTCCTAGAAAAACAGGGAGTTTTACTCACTGATTCCTGAGGTTTCTTCCTGAATTCACGCAAATCAAACAAACAGGGAGTTTTTTCTCACCCCTGTTGCTCCCTGGGGACACTAACAACCGACTACGCCTAAATGAACCTTCCTCGTCTAGTGCCTCTGGTCTGCAAAGACTGCCGACCTATGCTCACACAAAAGCCCACATTAACAGGGCATTGCATAGTTCTAGCGCCACTGGACTACAAAGATTGCTGACTAGGGCCTACAAGGACTGCCTACCTGTGTTCATGCAAGAGTCAGTTACTGTATTTATCTGCTCCGGCACCACTGAACCTCAAGAAATGTTGTCTTGTAACAACCCTGCTAAACTGTAAAGCACTTTGAGCTGCATCTTGCATACGAACTGTGCTATACAAGTAAAGTTTATTATTATTATTATTATTATTATTATTATTATTATTATTATTATTATTATTATTATATTATTATTAAGGCAGTGAATTGCTTCACGAAACCCATATTAGAAGCCCTGTTGGAAAAGGGGAAAAAAGCTAAATCTGCTGTGTAAGGCACAAAGCTTCTATGTGGCCTCATAACTAATTTAGGGACCCAACCTTTACTGGTTTGTGTCATCTCTCTTCTCCTCCCTAGATGACTGCAAATACTTTCAAACTGAAACAACACAAAGTACCAATTGACTACAGCATTTGTTAGCTGCAGAGTCGAGCAGAGTAACGGTGTGCTGTTCTGCTTATGCCGGACAGGAAGAGTTGACAGACACCGGTCGTGGGGTTTCGTTGCATCATGTGACGTGTATAAGCGAACAATTCTATCAGAGGGATGGAACAGTCATTGGTTTGAGCCAGTGTACTTACGGGGAAAAACCGTCCCGAACAAATCCTCAGATATTTATAGAGGGGTTTTGCGACTCTGTCTAAAGTGTTGGCGTGGATTTGTTTTGGATTCTATAAACACCACAGTCAGTAGAAAAGCTTGATACGAGTAGACGACTCGCTGCAACTCGACATGGTGATGCAACACGCCCGTGTCAGTCCTCATCTTTTAGATACCCCACTGGAGTGCTGCCGCCCGATGCACCAACAAACCGGATAGAACCAGTCAGTGGGCATAAGATCAACGCACACAAACGGAATAAGGAAGAAATATTATAGCCCGTTAGTCTCCAGTCATATTAGTGGGAGCATGGCTGGCTTGTAGCCAAGAATTCTAAAACAAGTTCCACATGGGACGTCCTGTGATGCCAAGGACAATTGTAAGACGTTTTCCATTGTAGTAAGTAAACGTACCATCATGTTTTATGTATGATATTTTTAAACATGTTGGGCATTGTTTTTCAAGTGATGTTCAATCCCATTGAACTTGTTGGCTCGTCTACTCATGTTTAAAATCACAGCGCATCATCGGGGACACCCGACACTCATCATCTCGAGTTAAAGTAACTTCAGACTCCAGACTGAGAAACTGCCAACCAACGTTATCACATTGCATCAACAGAGACCTGTCGGTGAAACTGTAATTACCTTGCTGAAGTCTCCAAACGTAGTCCTTGAATGCTGACCTTGTCAGTGTCGTGAGAGGACAGATCTGTGCACTGTTTGAATTCGTCGCTTACTAGACTGTAAAATGACGTCGCTCAAAAGGGCGGGATGTGTGGAGAGCCAGCGGGCAGCGCAGAGATGACAGCCAGGGGACCACAGGTCGACTACACCGGTACTCAAAGGACCCGGCATCTGCCGCTTGGATCCGCCGACCTGCGCTCCAATAGCAGCAGAGCATATGGGTGGGAGGCGTAGAAGGGGCGTAAAAATATTTTGGTTGTGGCTCTTGTCTCCCACGGTCTGCGTGGAACCTCCCCGCTGTTTCACGATGTACGCCTCCTCGAGCGCATCCTCACTCTATTGGTCCAAAAACGAGGCGCATGTGGAACTAGGTCACTGCGTTTCATCCAGAGGGATTAATCCAGGGTCATGTAAAGCCCTGTGATTACTCAGCGTTGGGCAAGCGCACTTACTGACACTTTCGCAAAACGCAGCATGAGCACAGCTTAATGAAATATAAATGAAGGAGGCATCCCAGAATCACTATTGTAACTGCAATTTGTGTTGCATTCTATATGGTCTAGTCTCTCTAAGCACAATTTGTGAGACGAGAGGAAAATGTTCTTCCAAAGGATGCTTTTGGGCTTCCCCAAACTTGGAGCGAGCTCAATTCGGAGGCATCAATTCGGAAAAATTTTGAAATTGTCCACTAGGTGGCATTAAGATTGAGTATACGACACTGACAGGAAACAACTGGCTGTAAATCTTGCTCCCCTCCTGCCATCTGTGGCGGAAAGAGACATAACGGCCATGCACCTCATCCTCAGCAGCTGTGACAGGTTTCTTTCATATTAATGTAGCCTTAGCATAAATATTGATGTAGTCTAAGCACAATGCAGCGATTGGTTTATTTAATATATGCATGGTGTCCATGTATAGGTTATATTAGGACTGAAACAAGTAATGAGCGGTTGCTATACAGTTCCCCAAAGACATGCATGTGTGTGTGTTGTATGGATAGCTTTCTCAAAACTTACTAAATTGTCAAAGGCACTGCTACCACATAACATACTGGATACCCACATTTATAAGTAGATGTGGGCTAAATGACTGCATATGTACGCACACAATGCATCTCCTAGCCGTTAAGCAAGCAGTCCCACATGAATGTGTCAATCAATCAATCAATCAATCAATTAATCAATCAATCAATCAATCAATCAGTCAATTAGTCAGTCCGTCCATTCACCCATCCGTCTGCTTGTCTCTGTCTGTCTAGGGAGAAAACAGCCATCCAGCAGGGCCTCAAAGCCAGGTCTCTGGGTTGATATTCCAGCAACTTGGCACATCATGAGGGAGCCTTGCTGGTGCGGCTGTAAGGATGCATAGGCATACACACATTCATGGCCACGCCATCTTTATAAAGGGCTGTCCATAAGCACACACACTCACACACATATACACACACACAGACACAAACACACACACACACACAACACACACCACACACACACACACACACACACACACACTGACACACACAGGGCCGCCCATAAGCACACACTCACACACACACACACACACACACACACACACACACTTACACACACACACACAGGGCCTCCCATAAGGGGGTATAAACATGAAAGCTTTCTGGGGCCCAGCCGTCAGGGGAGGCCCAGTCAATAAAAAAACAAAAGATTTTTTGGGGGGAGGGGCCCAATAATTGGGTCTTTTCAGGGGCTCAGCCATCTCTCTGGGCAGACCTGCCTTTATGACCAATATATTGAAAGTATTAGGAGCCTTCGTGGTTACAGTTTTTGTCATATTCATCTGAGCCTCTTTACAAAATACATGTGAACGTGTGAACCACACAGCAGGGCTAGAATTGGCCCTGCATCTCAAATTCTATTCATTTTTTTACCCAGTAATCAAAATGACTTCTATCAAACTTGAAATTCAGAGCATTTCCTGACCCTGATTCCACTTGTGGCATGGCATGATACATATCTGAGCACCCTTTGCAGAATGCATGTGAATGTGTAAGCCAGAGTAGGGACTGAACCATGCCACTGCATCTTGATGTTAACATCATGTTTCACCCAATAAATAAAATTACTTCAATCAAACATCCAATCCAGCATTTCCTGATCCTTATTCAATTCCTGGCCTAATGTTGAAACCCACTTAGCAGTCACGGCAGCTGAATACGCATCGACTCCCTGCCTGCAGGGGACATGTAGCCAGTCAGCCATGCTCTTTGTAATGAATCAAATCAATGTGGGACAATATTTAAAACAATAATAATTTAAAGAACATGCTATAAATTCATCTAGGCATCTAACACCACATTGCTTCAGGAACTGTGCCCTGTACCTAAATAACTGTAAGCCGCTCTGGATAAAAGCGTCAGCTAAGTGTAATGTAAATTCAGTGTGCATTAAGATGTTGTCTGTGAGGCTTTTGATGTGTGCTGTGCTGGGGCTCAGCCGTATGTGTCTGTGTGAAGCGGGGGGAGACGGGGGACAGCATGTGGGATGGCTGGGGGTTATAAATAGCGGGTGTCGTTTGGGGGGGTGATGGGGTGGATGGCTGTCAGCGGGAGTTTTTCTCGAGGGCCGTCGGACGCCTGACAGGGCGCTGCGTGCACTGTGAGTTATGGTCGTTATGGCTGGTTGTCTTTCAGCGGCCAGATTATTATTTCAAGCCAGCGAACACTCACGTATAAAATCGTATTGATTTTCGTAAATCATAAAAACGTATAAAATAAGTCTTCTGTACAATTGATTGTAGTGTGTGTTGTCAACATTAAAACTAATACGGTTGTGAATTGTACTTATTGTGCAACGATAAAACATGTTTTTTTTTATAAAGATGTCATGTTCACGAGCAACCATCAGCCTGTGATAAATCCTCTTGCCAAATGCTATCACACCTGTCAGTCCACATATTGCAGCTGCCTGTGCTATAAATGAACGCACAGACCAATTCATTTCTTCCTGGTGATGCTGTTTCACAGGTCACATCTTTACTTCCTACACCTACACTACTACAAAATGTGTCGTTTCATCTCCATGGGAACTCATTTACAGACCCTTGGCCCCAGCTGTCAGGAAGAGATCTATGTTGCAATTAGATGATTGGATTCTTCACAGACTAAATTATCCCCTGGTGCTTATTGATTTGGTCGGTCCTCCTATATGTTAAGTGTGTGTGTGTGTGTGTGTGTGTGTATGTTAAGTGCACCCTTGTTGGTCATGCACATATCAGGCTGTGTATTTGACTTAACAAGGAGAGGTATAGAGAGGCACCCTCTTAACTACATGAGCACTGGGACATTGATTGTGTGTGTGTGTGTGTGTGTGTGTGTGTGTGTGTGTGTGTGTGTGTGTGTGTGTCTGTCTGTGTGTGTCTGTGTGTGTGTGTGTGTCTGTGTGTGTGTGTGTGTGTGTGTGTCTGTGTGTGTGTGTCTGTGTGTACGTTGCGTGCGTGCTCAAGGCAGTGTGTGACCAGTACTGCACCATACTGAGAGACATTGCGAACACGCCCTGTGTGTGTGTGTGTGTGTGTGTGTGTGTGTGTGTGTGTCTGTGTGTGTCTGTGTGTGTCTGTGTGTACGTGCGTGCGTGCTCAAGGCAGTGTGTGACCAGTACTGCACCATACTGAGAGACATTGAGAATACGCCCTGTGAGTGTGTGTGTGTGTGTGTGTGTGTGTGTGTGTGTGTGTGTGTGTGTGTGTGTGTGTGTGTGTGTGTGTGTGTGTTTTAAGCGCACCCTTGTTGGTCATGCACTGGTCAGGCTGTATATTAGACACACCACAGAGAGGTATAGATGAGGGCTGGGACATTCATTGTGGAACATCACCCAATATATGTCTGAGCTACTCTGAAAAAGGCAATGTCATCAAACTTCCAGCCAATTTAGCGAGGGATAAAATGGGTGCAAGAAGGTAATGGCCTCACTTACCCAGCCTAAATCCCAGCAGCACTGGTGATAGAAATACTGAACATTTGTTCTGCATTACAAATGCCTGACCTCATATAACTCGCAGGGGAGGGGCCAAAAAATCCTTTCGTCCATTGTACGCTCAACAATTACCACCTTCACACAAGAAGGGCATGGGGATCCAGGAAGCATGGCACCCTCGCACACAAAAACCTCCCACAATAACAGCACTGAAGTTCTCATCGCAGTGAAATGTATAGGCTTTCATGTAGACGCCAAGCCAAACAAACAGACCTGTGGGAGTAGGTGTAAAACAACATCCTCTAACAAGCCCCAGCGCCGATATGGCGGTCAGCCAGGCTCTTTGTAATGAATCAGATCAATGTGGCCCAATATATGAAAATATAATAAATAAAAAAAAACATGCTATAAATTCAGTGTACGTTAACATGTTGTCTGTGGCGCTTTTGATGTGTTTTGTTCCTGGTAAAATCCGTGTCCTTATGAGATAAGGACAACCTGCTAAGTACAAACCTCTTGTTTCCTCTCAGTAATTAGAGCTTGAGGTTAGCCAAGGTTATAGCGATACCTTTGACCTTTTCTGTCTGTGCAAATCTCACGGAGGCCTTTTGCTAGTGTACAGCAGTGCAGTGCAGGTAATAGAGATTTAGTGCAGGGGTCTCTAACCTCTCTGAGGGCTTTCAAAGGGCTTTCTCTAACCTTTCAAAGACGCCACACCTGGCTCCTCTTTCAGTTTCTCTGCATTAGCCTTCCTATTGCAGCCAGATTTAAATTCAAATCCCTTATTCTAACACACTAGGTTCTTATTGTATCTGCTCCATCTTATCTCAATGATATAATCCAGCTTCATACCAGCCTGGTAAACCAGCTACTTCGTTTCATTTTGTACAGAGAGTCTGGCCTTAACATTCATGGATTCGGCAAATCCAATCCATTCAGCGATCAGAGGAAGTGTTCGTGAGCGATGATGTTGACTTTGTGTGCCACATCGGAATTGTAGCGCATAAGTAGGCTAATTGAATACGTGATGACCAGTCGTTAACGATTGGGCAAAGGCAGAGCCACTTATTTTAAACTTCAGTACAGTCACCTCCAGGAAGAAATCGTTTCTCAATGCCGCAAGGCCAGACCGACTGTCTGTAAAAAATTAAATAAAGTACAAAGGGCTGGTTTACCAGTCTAGCTGTATACCTCTTCAGGACCACTTTGTTCCTCCAGTGAGTGCTTGTGTCTGCTGACATTTATTGCCAGCAGATTCCAGCAAAGGCCCTTTTCTTTTCAATGGAACGAATTACTGTAACTACATCATACATTCTTCTATAAACTTTGAGATTTAAAAAGGACATTCAAAGAGTCTCTTTTTTACCTCACTTATTATCGTACCGTGTAATGAGATGTTATGTGTATGTCATTTCAAATTAGAATTGCTAGATTATTTGCTACAACAAGGAGGTTTAACTTATCTGTTGTTCTTAAAATTTGAATTGAAAAATTGGCATGTATTGTGTATTCTATATTATATATTGTGCACTTAAAATATATTAAACGGTGTATCTAATTTTATTTACCGTTTTAATATCACTGACATTTTCATTCAGCTAATTAATATGTTTATACTGTATGTTATGTAGAATTTAAAAACGTTAAGTCTACTATTTTTGTTGAGAATGTTGTGTGTTCATTGTCACTTGTACCAAACTGTACTTGCGATAAATAAACAGATACATACACATAGCCTACACACAGCCTTTTCATATAGTGATAATGCAAACTGAGCTGTTATAGTTTCTCACCAGCAGGGGGAGCCAAATACAGACAAAAGAAAGGAGTCGAAAGAAAAGTATTCTTCAACTGTACTCTTTGCTGCACTTCCGCGTTTTGTTCGGGAGCTGTTTGTGTGAGTTCCCATGGTGAAGGAACACACTATCTCGCACAGATCTTGCCAGTGTAATGGCCCAGGCAAACTTAACTTGTAATGATGCCACCAGAGAACCCAACGTTTGCACTTTGGACAACAACTGTTGTCCTCCTTGCTTTCAGCCTGTAACTGCTAATACTGAACTCTGTCTGAGTCAGGGACATTTTACCTTTGCATAGCTGTTCTTCAAGGCATTTTTTTTCACCCAAAAGTTTTGTGTTTTGTCTATGATATTATACATATGTCCCATTGTTCATATGTCCCGTATTATACATATGTCCCATATTGTCTTATCTTGCACTTTAATGTTTAATGTTTAATGTCCTGTCTTGTGGACGCATGGGATAGTAAGAAACCTAATTTCGATTCCTTGTATGTCTAGCACATGTGACTTGACTTCATATGTATAATATATTTATATGGCCAAAGTTTGGCTAATGGCTAAAAGAATCCTGACATCCTGTTTACAGCCTAAGTCACATTACACCATCATGTGACATGTATGAAAACCTATACTAACAGTCTATACAGCCTTAGTTGACTTAAAACATTAAAAATAAAACAAAATAAAGCACTTCCATTATTGTCCAGGCACTCCGTGATAAATGACAACACTGATGATCTACACTGATCGATCACTGTGTTTATTTTTCATATATATTACAGTAAACTCATACATAGCATATTTCACAGCATAAAGGTTCCTATGGCACACACACAGGGCTTCATTCAGCTTTAATAAGTTTTGAAAGATTCATGGCGACTTTCATTCCAGGCCTCTTAGTCAAATACATCTCCCACGGACACGTCTGTACGTTTCTCTCTTTCTGCGAGCCAAAGCGCGCGCTGCTTTTCAGCGACGCTGCAGATGGCGGGAACCACATGGCCGACCACACACCACTAAATGGGATAAATGCAACAGCGTGCTGAGAATGGCTTGGCAAAATATTAATGTGTTTACAACCAGACCACTCCACAACGTTGCTGAAAAACATTCCATTTTTTTTCATTATTTTATTTTTATTTTATTTTTTTAAATGCCCCTCTACTACTACACAACGTTACAAATGATTACATGTGAAACCCACTGTGAAAAAAATCTTCACACTTGTGATCTTTTAAAATAATCAAAACTGGTGACTGGTGACTCTTGAAGGATTTAATAAATCTCAGCTTCAGCTCATTCACACATACACACCAGCTATATAAAAGTAGACATTTCATTGATGTCTCAATGTACCGCAAGAGATCAAAATGTTTATTTTACCCTCACTTATTTACACGTGTATCAATTTATTTATTTGCCAACTCGAACAGATCCAGTGGGCATTTTTTTAAAGCTGCCAGAAGGCCCACCTCACTCCCTCCTACCTTGCCTGTGAGTAAGTGGCATTCATTAGCCACTTTCAGACTGGGGAGCCAGGCCGGGCTAGGCCACTAGGCAGCTGCCTCGGTGCCAATAACCCTGGGCCACTAGCCACATGCCCTCAGACCGGCTCTGTCCACACTGTCAAGCTACTAGCCCCTCCAGGTTGTAATCACTGGGACGTGACGTCACAAACACCAGTGCCAAAGCCTGAGGGAACATAGCCACAGACCTGTGGCGCTCTACTCAACTGTCACTGCTAGAGGGCACTATAGAGCCAGAGGTTCGCAGAATCACAGGGTCTCTTGTTAGAAGTATGGGCACAACAATCAACAGAGTTTTATTTTTACATATTTCCATTAAGTATTTTGACATTTTCTGATCAATGTGTTTGTGTGTATGTGTGTGTGTGTGTGTGTGTGTGTGTGTGTGTGTGTGTGTGTGTGTGTGTGTGTGTGTGTGTGTGTGTGTGTGTTGTGATTTAACCTGATGGTTGTTTCTGCAGTGCTTTTATTTTTGAATTTCAACTCTGAGCACAGATTAAAGGCTGGCTGAATCCGAATAGCTTGCATACCTGGGAGAGTTACAAACCTGAATGATAAATTTAGGCTTGACATACTGAAGTTATAAGGGAGAGCCTGTTGTTTTGTGTTGTGCATTTATAGACATAAGAAGACAAGATGCAGATGGATTGGTCTGTAACTGTAGATTTCTTATTTCTCAAACAAATGTTGGATTGTGCAAGTCTTTATGGTTTCCCTTCAGATTTGTGAAAGAATGTTTGAAGATAAAATATTCACTCACATTTTTCTGCTTACTAAGACTTATCATAACTGAAAATGGTGTTCAATATTTTGTGCATACATGATGTGATGTGTGTACGTGTCGACAGTCTCTTGAATGCAGCTGACAAGACTGGCAAGGAACCTTGAAATACCTTGAACACACTTACACAAGACATCACACACAAAGGTGCGCACACACGCACACACTGACACACACACACTGACAGACACACACACACACACACTGACACACACACACACACTGACTGGCACACACACACTGACACACGCAGACACGTATGCACATTTTCACCACCTCCCTCTGAGACAAGGTGGGTGGGAGAGGAGACATCGAGCAGCTGTGTTTTTACACAGCCCCACAACCAGCACCTCCACCAAATAAAAAAAAACACACACACACACACACACACACACACACGTCATTAGCACTCAACACATCTTTCTCTACCTTTTTGCTGCCCCACAAATGCTTGGCAACTGAACAAAGAACTGGTAACAGGTATAGGGTTGTGTGTGTGTGTGTGTGTGTGTGTGTGTGTGTGTGTGTGTGTGTGTGTGTGTGTGTGTGTGTGTGTGTGTGTGTGTGTGTGTGAAGGGTGAGTAGCCCACAATTTGCCACAGAATAAACACCATCACCTCACAGAATTGGGATGCGGGTAGGTAGAGGGTGTTTTTGTGGGGAGTGGTATGAGAGGGGGTGTTGGGGGTGGGGAAAGAGGCCTCATAATCAGCTCTCTGTTGGGGGTGACCCCCCAACCCCCCTCACTCCACCCCCCCTCAGTAAAGTGAGATCCCCTGGAGTGCATCCTTACCCAGCCCCCCATCCAGGTGGAGAGGAAGGTGAAAAGATGTGGGGGAAGGGACGTTTTTTTGTTATTTATCCTTTACCTTTTTATTATGCATTCTGCTATTCGTTGCCATGTAAAAACATCTACAGAATCATATATATAACATATACTTACTGTTAGCGCTGTATTGGCAGGAGATTTTTTATGGTTTCTTATAGTTGCATCTTGAAGTTAAATGTTGTGAAGAAACCCATGTTTCACCGCTTACAATTATTTTAATTATATCAATGACAACAGTGTGACTTCTTTTATTTCCTGTTACTAGAGGTACCAATACAGAATAATAGACCTGGGAACAACAAAGGATTATTAGACTTCCACTATCATAGATTTCATTGACTGATGCTATGCTAGCTTGTTAGCTTGTTAATCCCAAGAAGACAGCTGACAAAGACATCTTGGTAAGCAGTTTTTGAGGCAAAACTGCAAAAAGCACGTTGGATAGACACCACATGCCACAGCTACAACCTCAGCTGCATTTTAAACAACCAAACTTGTACTTGCTCACAAACAGGAAGTAAACCTCTTGACACCACAATCACTGACACTAAACTAGCTAAAGGTAATTGTCTTTGTAGCCACCTACAGATGATATAAATTAACTGATTGGAGTTAACCTTCTGTAGCATGACTGTCTGAACTGTTGGAGCCCAGATCGTCTTCTCTGCTGAGTCCTGCTGTTGTTTGGTCAGATCATCCGTCACTCACCTGTCAGGTGCCCCATGAGGTGCTTTGGGGTTCACAGCACAAGCCCCACCCCCTGCCCTCTCATCTCCAGAACAACCCAAGAATTCAATAACCACAGACATCCCAAAGGAAAAATACTTCCTGTTTAGAACCGTCTAGGTCATTATAATGGGACATATACTGATGGCTCCTTTTAGAGGTTAATTTTAGTTGAATTTCATGTTCAACTGGGCCTGAGTTTAGGCCTTCTGGACCTCTGACGACATTTTCCATCCGTCCATCACATTGAGTTGTAAGAGAGATATCAATGACTTAATCCTTATATAAGTCCAACATAATTATCTCAAGCGGATCACTGGCTCAACAAAGAACGGTACGCTTTCATCAGTGAGGTAGCTCTCCAACAATACCTATTGTTAAAAGCACTTGAGGTATAAACTGGAATTGAACTGAGAATTCATTGTTCTGTCTTCATCGTGTCTCAAGTTTCTCTGTGTAAAAACCGAAGGCAAATAGATGGAGCTATATACGTGACCAAACTAAACCACAGATTGTCAGAGAGAGAAGAGGAAGATCTCCTAATCTCTCTGAGACCCCGTTCTCTTATTTCAAAGCCGAAGAAGGATTTTCCTCGCCCATTCTTATTTCGGACGTTGCCTTTCTAGAGAACAATTCAAAGAACTCCCCTGTTGGCTCTGTCCCTGACTGATAGGTGGATAATCTGCGCAAACTGTTTTAACAGCTGCTGATTCCTTATCATTGGTTCGAACCCCATCACTGATTTCCCTCAGTGGGGGAGAGGGCAGTCTGTGGGTCACTGATTCAGGGGGAGACTCTGTGTGTGTGTGTGTGTGTGTGTGTGTGTGTGTGTGTGTGTGTGTGTGTGTGTGTGTGTGTGTGTGTGTGTGTGTGTGTGTGTGTGTGTGTGTGTGTGTGTGTGTGTGTGTTTGTGTGTGTGGCTAGTTGTTGTCTTTACTTCATGGAAAGGCATCCTGACAGAGGTGTTGTTCTTTGACCCCCACACCCCACCCATGACAAAAGTGACCAGCCAGAACTGTGAGGATGTGGCAGTGATATATTGCAGTGGCTCACAGCCTTTTAAAGTTTCGGACAAATACATAAACATTTCACCCACGGCACACCTAAATTACTACATTTTCTTTTCACTCACAACATCTTTTGTTTAAGCCATTTTTTCTGCATTGATGTTTGCAATATTGTAGAATTGGTACACATTTTTACACATTTTGATTGTAATTAGTAATAAGTTACAAGTTAAGGACATGTAGAGAAATAACGAGAGCCAGTTGTTTAAAAATAAGTTGCATTGGTAAATTCTTATTGAAGTAATCCAGGCATCCCCTGGCCTGGTGTACAGGCACCCACAAACTGTAGTCTGTTGGACCAGGTTAAGAGCAGTTTAAATATTAAACACATTAAAATTATAGTGGAATGTAAACATAATCAGGGTTTGGCAAATTCTATATTTAGGATCAGTGATGTATATTAAGTTTTACTTTCAAGTAGTAACTCTTCTTCAAAACCATGTTTGTGAATACAAAGACTGTACTCTTTTAAAGAAAATATGACTTTGTCTTTTTTTTCCATCATCATCTTAGTCTTCTTCTTCTGCTTTATTTTCTTCTCTTCTTCTTCTTCTTCTTCTTCTTCTTCTTCTTCTTCTTCTTCTTCTTCTTCTTCTTCTTCTTCTTCTTCTTCTTCTTCTTCTCCTTCTTCTCCTTCTCCTTCTTCTTCTTCTATTCAAATGGTTGATCCAGTGGTACTGTCCACTGTTAGTCTCCTGACAGTACATTTCAACATAGTCAATTTCAGGCAGAGCTGAGAGTTACTGTGACATACCTGTACCTGTTGATGGGGCCAGTTAAGTCTTTCCCTTACGGTGACTTATGGTGGCGGGGGTAACATGAAACAGTAGAGCCCTTCAGCACAAAAGGGCTCTGTGTAGAATGCAGGCAATGTTGACACTCGGCAGTGGCCATTAGCACCGCAAAGCATTCTGGGAAAATGGAGCGGAAAAGGGAGTGGAGGTGGACGGATGTTGACGGATGCTCTGATGGCCTTGTCTAAGGTGACAAAGACAGAGGTGGCAAAGTGCGTTTAAAGGAGGGGATGAAATGTAAACAACGGCTGTGTGCGCAGGCACCATTTTCTGTCTTCGTGTGCTATTTCTGCTGCTCTGCATTTCAGATAAATTGCTTTCCAAATGTAAGCTAAGTGAAGGTATCTGAATCTGAGTCTTTAAAGGCGCTACGTTGACACAAGGACTTGCCTGTGCTCAGTGGTGGCACTCAGGCAAGGACAATATACATTGTATATGCATAATGTTGCACAGGCAGCAGACAAAAACTGTACATATTAAGGGCAATGTGGCCTAATGCTCTTGAAATCTGAGATTCGCAGGTTGAAATCCTGTTCCAGTAGGAAGAACGGGGGTCGGGGAGTAAACAGCTAGTGCTCTCCTGCACCCTCATCCATGGCTGAAGTGCCCTTGAGCAAGGCATCTAACTCCAGGGATTGAAACTGAAATCCTGTACCTAAATAACTGAATAAGAGTGTCAGCTAAGTGTAAAGAAATGTACATAAAGGACAATGCTTATGAAGTGTGTTTGTGGTAATGCACGCAAAAAGCCTTAAAGCAACACTAACTAGCTTTTTCAATCTTAAAATAAGTTTCAGTGGTTCAGTGGTTTAAGTGGTTCATCAGCTTGTAACTGGGTGAAAGGCACTTCTGAATTCACTTTGCCGCCCTCCATGGGCTATAACTGCACTAAGTAAGTTTAGACAAGCGGAACATCTCTCTGTAATTCGAGACAATTCCGCTTCCAACCTGTAGGGTGACCGAATAGAAAAACTTCTTAGTGTTGCTTTAAATGATGATTGATTCTTGGGCAGGCCTGGGCCACCAGTCAACTGCTGTTTTGAGGCATTGGGTGTATAATTAATTTTAAATATTAAAGAAAAAGATATATAATGTCCATGCCCTTCCTTCTTTTTTGCATCTTGCATGACATCATAACACATCAGGCACTACTGTACATTTAATTGATTTTGTAGTAGGGCAATGCCATAACAAAAGCCTCTCAAGTGTAGAATGTCTTGTCAGTAGATCTTATGAAGGGAAGTGTGAGAATGAAAAGTGTCCCCTGTGTGTCTGTAGCTGTGTAGCTCACTGTGAGATTAGCATACTTAGCACAGCAGGGTTTGTAGCAAAGACAGCCAAGATGTTGTAAATGTCATGCATTCATAAGACGTCCAGTAACATCTTTGGTGCTTTTGCTAGTGGTGATTATAGGTCTGCTGTGACATCTCTTTGGCTCTGCAGGTTTTGTGGTCAGCGTGAGGGCCAGATACATCACAGAGTGAGCTGTGAATTTCAGGCCAGGATTGAGTAAGGATAATTACATACCTGCTAGCGGCATAAGGGTGCACGGAGGTGTGTGTGTGTGTGTGTGTGTGTGTGTGTGTGTGTGTGGGAGAGAGAGAGAGAGAGAAAGAGATAGATAGAGCAAGAGAGAGAGTGACAGAGAGATAGCGAGAGAGAGAGGGAAGAATAATTTCACAGATAGTTATTTCATGACTATGTGATGTTCTGCCTTTTTTTCAAATTTTTTAAATCTCGCCCGCGACCCCTTAAAATGCTAAGGTTCTTTTGCTTCTCAGTAATTTCTGCCGTAAATTCTTCACAGTTTTTGTGTAGGGACCCACCATGGCCCTCCGTTTAATATGACGGCTTTCTGAGGGGACACATCCACTGATTGGTCTGAGGTATCCCTGACTGACAGATGCGGCAATGGCATACAGATGGATGGATCTGTGTAGTAGACCAACTGTCTCTCCCTCTTTCTCTCTGTATGTCTCTCCCTCTCTCCCTCTTTCTCTCTGTATGTCTCTCGCTCTCTCTCTCTCTCTCTCTCTCTCTCTCTCTCTCTCTCCCTCTTTCTCTCTGTGTTTGTTTCTCTTGCTCTTTTCCCCCAGTATGAGTGTTCTCTCTATCTCTTCCTCTGCATTGATTTTTCTGTCACTTTTACTCTCTCTCTCTCTCTCTCTGTCTCTCTGTCTCTCTCTCTCTCTGACACACACACACACACACACACACACTCACATACGCACACACTCACACACACACACACACACACACAATCTTTTTATTCCTGGTTGGCCATGCTCTCTCTGTCTGTCTTCCTCTGCCTCTTTTTCTCTTACTATGTCTCTCTCCCTCTCTCTCTCTCTCTCTCTCTCTCTCTCTCTCTCTCTCTCTCTCTCTCTCTCTCATTCTTTCCCTCCCTGTCTTTCTCTAACACTGTGTGTGTCTGCTCTTCAAATTTGTCTCCAAGTTCTGATGCGTCACACTCTTCTCCTCTCTCCACTGACGTAATTGGTCTCTTTTTAACAGAGTTGGAGAGCTAGTGTGTGTGTGTGTGGGTGGGTGTGTGTGTGTGTCTGTGTGCAAGTCTGAGTGTGGTAATGTCTTTTGGAAGACATTTTGCCCCTTGTGTTCTTTTTTCCGACTCGCCATTTTCAGAGGATGGATTATGTTGTAGACCATCTGGAAGG
This sequence comes from Coilia nasus, assembly GCA_027475355.1. Classification (NCBI taxonomy): domain Eukaryota; kingdom Metazoa; phylum Chordata; class Actinopteri; order Clupeiformes; family Engraulidae; genus Coilia; species Coilia nasus. The sequence goes on from CM050199.1 coordinate 33,298,078, forward strand.
CTCATGCTCCACAGTCTGCCTCTCTGCCCTCAGCTCAGACGTGATTATGAAGAGAAATGCAGACCCTCACACAGACACATTACTTACCTGGGGGAGAGATCAACTTTACTGTACGTTATCAAGAATAATCAAGACCCTCACACAGACACATTACTTACCTGAGGGAGAAGTCAACTTTACTGTACGTTATCAAGAATAATGCAGACCCTCACACAGACACATTACTTACCTGGGGGAGAAGTCGACTTTACTGTACGTTATCAAGAATAATGCAGACCCTCACACAGACACATTACTTACCTGGGGGAGAAGTCGACTTTACTGTACGTTATCAAGAATAATGCAGACCCTCACACAGACACATTACTTACCTGGGGGAGAAGTCGACTTTACTGTACGTTATCAAGAATAATGCAGACCCTCACACAGACACATTACTTACCTGGGGGAGAAGTCGACTTTACTGTACGTTATCAAGAATAATGCAGACCCTCCTGCGGCACTGTATCGCATCTCACCCTGGTGAGACAGACATCTTACTGTAACCTAAACACCACATTTGGCTCATCCTTGACACACACACCGTACACTGTTACATTGTTTTTGTTTGAAATTAGATGTGGCCCCTATACAAACGACCTTTGACCTCACACTGATTTGTCACGTCATTTGAGATAAATGAGCAACCATATAATGAACTTTGTCGATTCTTTCCAGAGAAACGGTTTGTCTTCTCTGGGATCTATGGGTTCATGGTATGCATAGATAATGACAATGTTGTATCTACTGTGGCAAGTTTGTGAAAGACTATTGTATGAATCCTATTGCAACATAAGCAGTCACTGTAAACAGTAAACAGTAAAAACTCTGTATTCACCTGAGTTTTACATTACAATTTAATTTACTATTAATGTGACATCAATTGCAGTGAAATCAAATCAGATCAAATCCCCACAGATATTTTACTTTGAAAATGCATTTAACATTAAATTCTTATACAAGCAGGGCAGTTTTGTGTTGATTTGTTTTGATTTGTGTGATTTAGCAAACATCTGATTAGTAATTCACGTGTCTCCTTGCACACGTAGGACTATATTAATAAACATTTGGGTAATTTAATGATAAGAACACAAAAATTAATCTGATTCCAAGTAACAAAAACAAAGGAGATAAAGTTACTCTCGGCCTTGAACTTGGTTTCCATTTCCAGCTTCCAGACATGTATTGTGATGAGATTAACTTGTAATTCTGTTCGTTAAAGTTATCAGGCACAGACAGACCATCCCCTGCACACACACAGACACACACTCACACACACACACACAGACACACACACAAACACACACACACACACACACACACACAGACACACACACACACACAGGCACACATCTACAGGCACAGGCACACACACACACAGATCTGTTATAGCCATTATCCCAGCCAACTGCACCTATCCTTTCATTACTACACACACTGATCTAAAAAGGTACGTCAAACCAACCAAGCAATGGTAAACCTCTACATTTCGATTTCAAGGTTTTGGCTCCATGCAAGACCTTCAATTGAGTTAGCAACAGTAGGTCATGCTAGCTGCTTCAGTGACAAGAAGTCCCACTAAGTTACAGTAATGAGGGATCGATTGCCACAGAGAAATGGGGCAGGGCAGTATGGCAAACCTATAGTTGAATCGGTCACCAGAACGGGGTTGAACCAAAACATGGCCCAAAGGTCATCATGGTAATCATTATTACACACAGAAAGGTTATCCTACTCCCTGCAGAGCTTTGTGGGTTGTACTGATCAGTACCAAGCAAAAAGTAAATAATGTTTTGTGTGTGCGAGCTTTCATCTAATTTGTGCTGGAAAATTATTCCATATGTTGTTTTGCCAACATTACAACAAGCCTGGATCTCTCTGCTGTGCATGCAGTTAGGAACTTATTACATTATAATATGAAGTCTATTATTCAGTTTTATACTCAACCTTTGTTTCTCTCTCTCTCTCTCTCTCTCTCTCTCTCTCTCTCTTTCTCTCTCTCACTCTCACTCTCTCTCTCTCTCTCTCTGTCTTTCTCCCCCTCTCTCTCCCTTTCTCTCTTTCATTCTCTGTCTCATGCACTCTCTCTCTTCGTTCAATCAGACATGGGAAATTGAAGGCTTTATTAGGATTGATGTTAATTTAACAGGATTATTAGACTGTGAACAATTGGGGGGAAAGTGCTCGAGGGAACACTGTAATTAGATTTTGAGGTAATTCAATACTTCCTCAACTGTAGACATGGAACGCCTGTTGAAAATGTGTTTTGGCCAAAAGGTCTCTCATAGCAGATACAATGGTAAGGTATTATATCCAAATACACAAACTGGACATTTGACTCAGAAAATCACACATACTCATATAGCTATAAACAAATATTAACTAATGGTGCTTAACACAGCAATATGATTGGAATTGGAACATATGATAGAATATATAGAATAACCTTTGCATTCTGTGCAGGTAATTTACTGGAAGACCATGGGAGGAAACAGCAAAGCTTTCTACAGTAAGGTATATGTGTGTTAAAGGTGTCATTGCATCGTTTTTTAATTACATTTTCGGTGGTCTCTAGTATTAATGAATGCCTTGTCAGCCGGTGTTAGTGAAAAAAATGCTTTAGTGCTCCTGTTACAGGCTGTTCTAGTTTGGTGGAGTAGATGGAGCAGGGAGAATGACAGGTTCTCGGCTATGCTAGTCACAGGCAACAATCATTCAAAGCCCATTCGATCATAGCACACCAAATAGAAGATTTAAACATTTTAAACAAACACACATACTTAGCTATATTTTGCTAAGTGAATGTGTGTTGAAACGAGACTCCACCAGTAGTCACAACTGTGGCATGGCTTTTTACATTTAACAAACTTACGTCACTTTTTTAGCCTTTTTCTTTATTCACTCGTTTTTTTTTGCTTATTTTCTTTTATTGACTAATGGAGGCAAATGGGGTAAAAGAACATTTTCACGTGGAGCATGCATATGCAAC